>NDGN011429719.1:0-12651 GCA_002564285.1 Tympanoctomys barrerae | reverse complement strand
TCCCCACTGCATTTATTTCTGCTCTGATCTTCATAATTTCCTACCTTCTTTGGGCTTTGGGCCTGACTTGTTCTTTTTCTAGAAGTTTGAGGTACGTATAAAATTGTTTATTAGGGCTCATTTAGTTTTCCTGATGTGAGAATTTATAAACTTCCCTCTTAAGACAGCTTTCATTGGATCCCACAAGTTCTGGTAAGCTGTATTTGCATCTTTGTTTGATTGTAAATATTGTTTAATTTGTTTTTTAATTTCATCTGTGACCCATTGTTTTGCTCAGGACTTTGTTATTTAGTTTCTATGTGTTTATGGAGTTTTATTGATAACTTTTGTCAATAATTTCCAGTTTCATTGCACTGTGTTCAGATAATATGCATGGGATGATTTAATTCCTTTGCATTTACTTAAGCATGCTCTATGTGCTAGTATATGCTGTGTTTTGGAGGATGTCCCATATACTGCTGAGAATAATGTGTATTCTGGTGCTATTGGGTGAAACACTCTGTGAAGGTCTACTAAGTCCATTTCTTCACAAGTTGACTTAGTTCTGTTATTTCTTTGCTGATTTTTTTGCCTAGCTGATCTATCTACTTGTGTCAATGGGTGTTAAAGGCCCCCAGTACAACTGTGTTATTGCTCATTTAATTTTTAATGTCTGTTAAAGTTTGGCCTATATAGTTGGGTGCTCCTACATTGGGTGCATATATATTTATAATTGTTATCTCTTTTCCTCTTGCAGTTGTACCCAGAAAGTATGTAGTGGCTTTTTTCCCTCTTTTGATCATTCTTGATTTGAAGTTGATATTGTCAGCTGCCAGAATAGCTACGCCTGCTTTTTTCTGGATTCCTGTCATATGGAGTATTATTTTCCATCCTTTGACTTTCAGTCTCTGTTTTTTGTGTTTTTTTTTTTTTTTTTTTTGAGTTAAGTGTTTCTTGTACAGAGCATATTGTTGGCTTTTGTTTCTTAATTCAGTTTGCCAGTTTGCTTCTTTTGATTGGTGAATTGGGGCCATTTACATGATGGCTATAACTGATATGTACTGGCTTATCTTTGTCATGTTATTTTCCTACCACAGGATCTCTACTTTTCCATCTGTTTAAGTGTTTTCTCTTCTTGGTGGTTCTTTTCTGTTGTTGTTCTTGAAGTTGTGGTTGTTTATGTCTCTTTTAAAAATATCTGTCAATACATTTTGGAGGGTTGGTTTGGTGGTCATGAATTTCTTCAATTGTTCTTTGTCATGGAAGTATATTATCTCATCATTAAATTTGATAGATGGTTTTTCAGGGTACATCAGTCTGGATTAAAAGTTGTTTTCTTTTCAGGACCTGAAATGCCTCACTCTTTTTTATTTTATGGTCTGTGTTGAGAAATCTGCCATGAATCTGATGGACTTTCCATTAAAGGTGATCTGTTCCTTCTCTCTAACAGTTTTTAATATTCTGGTTCTTGCTGAATTTCTGGGATTTTGATTAGTACATGTCTAGGTGTAGATTTATTTTGATTATGGCTATCTGGAGTTCTATGTGCCCCGCGTATGTGTGTGTCAGATTATTTTCTCATGCTTGGAAGTTTTCTGCTACTACATTTGGAAACTGTCTTTTTGTATCATTTGTGCTGACTTCAGCTGTTTCATTGATACCTATTAGTCTTATATTCTATTTCTTTATGCATCTTGCCACTGCTGTATTGTTTTTTCTTGGTTCCTTGGTATTTTTACACTTGATCTTAGCCAAAAGGCCAAGAAACAATTCCTTGGTATTTTCAAGAGGTTTTTCCCTTCATGATCACTATCTGCAATGCTATCTTCAAGCTCTGAGATTCTATCTTCAGTTTTGTTCCAGTGGTTTTGCCAGCTTTCAGTGGAACTCTTACTGTCCTGGATATCTGTTTGAATCTGTTTCATGCCTTCTAGTTCTTTCCTGTATTGTTCATTCAGTGTTTCCTTCATTTTCCTATTCCTCTCTCGTTTTCAATCTATCCTTCTTTAGATGTACTAAGCAATTCTTTCATGATTATTATCATTTCCTTTTTTACCTGAGAGATTATTTCTGGTTTGATTTCCTCGCTAGCCTGATGGAGGCTTTTTTTTTTTCTAATCTATTTCAGTTGCTATCCTTTCAGAAATTTCAGATGTGTGACTTTCAAGTTCTTCTACGAGTTTGTGTCCTGGACTTGTTTTGGGTGGGTGGGAGGTCTGAGAGTGCCCTTTTGCTCCTTTCTTTTGACATTTTTGAGGCTCCCAATGTTCACCCTGACTCTGAAGCAATGGTAGGCAAGCAGAGTGTGGGTGAGTAAGGCTCTCACAAGGGTGGGAGGGCAGGGTAGGCTCGCCAAAGCTATCTCTCTGTGGGCTTCAGTGTGGCTTACACTTGGTGAGGGGAGGGTAAGCCACAGCTCAAGAAGGATCTGATGATGAGGGCAGGCTGAAGCTCTGCAAGGCTCTCTTAATTTGGGGGACATGTAGGGTGGGGCTCACCAGGAATCCTGCCACTGGTGTGACAGGCGGCAGCAGCTCAGCAGAGATATGGTGAAAGTGATGGTGGGAGAGGTGGTCACAGCTCAGTGGAGCCCCAGCAGTGGTGGGGAGAGGATGTGTGGCAGGGCTCATCATGTCCCCATAGGTGTCCTGGGCCCACCTGACTACTTCAGTGGTGAGAGATGCGCCCATAGCTCAGCCAGCGTCCAGTGCGGATGAGGGTGTGCTGGGCACGGCTCACCAGGAGCCCTTAGCTCTCTTAGGACTATCTGCTTATATGATGGTGGAAGAAGTGGCCTCAGGTCAGCTGAACTCTGGTGCAGGGGGGTTGGGTGGTCAGGGTGGGGAGCAAGGCAGGGCACACCAGGTCTCGACAGCTGTCCCCTGTGCACCTAGCTTCTTGGATTGTGGGAGAAGCTGCCACAGCTTAGCAGAGCTCTTGTGGGGTTTGGGGGGCAGGGCTCAGGAAGCAGCTTTCTTTTTTTTTTTTTCACCTGTGTATTTTCCTTTGCATACTGGGAACTATGTGATGGATTTCTTGGGTGAGTACAGAGAAGTAGTAGGTAAAGGGAAACACCCCAAAGGCAAGAGGGCAGAAACGATATTTTTCAAAGCATTTAAAATCCTAATTCCCTAGAGCTGGCAAGAGAAAAGCAGCTACTGATGGACTGTCTTGTATCTTAATAATAATAACATTTTTCTAGCCACATAGAGGAGGGCACTCCACTCCACTTTTAAACATGAGGCAAGTGGAGCTGCTGTTTAAGTAGCTAGAACTTCACTTAGCTATAGCTCTTCTGACTCGTTTCTAGGCCCGTTCTTTTCCTTTTCTTTCCTCTTCCCTTTTTCTTTTCTGCTTTCTCCTCTACCTCCTTCTTCCTCTTGTTCCTCTTCCTTTAGAACTCTTGGGAAGTGTTAGGTTAGGCAGTTGAAGACAGGAGTGGGTAACTTAGGGGTTTTAGTCACAGAGCAAACGTGCTACCGGTTAGTACTGCACTTTCAGTATATATATTTCTCTGTGTAGAAAAAGAAAGTCTTTAGAAGATTAATGTGGAAGGTGCACGAAATAAAAATTCCTCATTTTATTTCAAATCCTTGCTATTTCTGAACAATTATGTCTTGAGAGAAGTATTTTGTAGCACAGCTCTGCAGAAAGCTTACTTCAAATTCCTTGTTCTTTCCATTAGAAATTATAGCCAGTGTTGTGCCTGTCTGCTGTTAACACTTTACCCTTTGCATGCCATCTGATATTTGGCATGTTTTATCAACAGGCTGAAAGCTCTAGGCTGGATGCTGGCTACATTCCATTTTCATAATTACATCTTTGTGCAATATTCTTCCCACTCTGAAGCTAATAAATAGTTTAGTTGACTAAAATTCAGCCTTTCTCTTTGTCTCTGTACCACTTAGGAGTTCCAAATGCGATTCAGAAAGAAAAAAAAAATTCTGTACCTACTCCTTACATCACATGTGTAGTGCCCAGCAATGAGGGAGACAACTCACCAGAGTCCAGTTCCTTCCCATGATGATTACATGATCAGAGAGACTGTAGTCTTGGGCCGGGGAGATAGCTCAGCAGTTTAAACATGTTCCTGGTCCGAATAAGATCCTGTCGGAGATTTCAGTCTGTAGATCTTCTGTAACCTCCAGAATTCTGTAATTCTAAGTGAATGTCCTGCATAGTTCACTGTGTTGCTGTCAAGTTCTTTAAAAAAAAAAATTTGTTTTTATGTAATCTAACCTATTGGACAGTGAAGGCGCTTTGGCATTATTAGCCTCTACTTTGCAGTGAGACCTAATGTAAAAGTAACCTTTTAAATAAAAACATTGAACTATGCTAATCTAGGAAAAGCATGAGTAACACATAAAGGGTGATCCCAGTGTGTCAGTTAGTGTTAAATTCTTCATGAATTCTTCTCGTGGCTCTCTGTGGATATTATTAGTTCATTGTCTAAATTGGTTGCGTCATGCCTAAACACTGTGCTCCTAAAATACAAAATATATCTAATTCATTTGTTCTGTCCTTAGTCTTTACTATTACAATATTATATTATAGGCTATCCCTCTTTCAGCAAGGGAACTTGGCATTTACGCTATCCCATTTATCTATTTATTTAGTCATTTATTTAATGTATTTATTACAAGGTTTACAGGGTCTCGCAGCACAGATTGGACTCGTAGTGATCGTCCTGTTTTCAGCCTCCCAAGCACTAGGATTCTAGGTGTGCACCGCCATGCCCAGCCTCAGTTGCATCTCGGTTTGCTCTGGGAGTGGGGCTGGCACAGCGCGCTGGAGATTGAACTCCGGTCTATCTCCTTTAGAGTCCGCTGCTCTACAAACAAACTGGGCATTTGATAATTTGCCCCTCCAGTGAGACATTATGGTTGTCAACACTTATATAGCTATAAATTTGAATTTCTAAAGGCTGAGAGAATTAAACTCATTTAAAATAAATGGCTAATTTAAACTATTCATCTGCGTCCGACGATCTTTCCAGTGATCTCGGAAGCCTCTGCTCTGGGCCTCTGGGGGGCATAGCTGCTGTTTACAAACCTGGCGGTCCAGTGCATAGGAAGACACGCTTTCATAGCTGAAGGCTTGCTTTTATGAAGTCATGTTAATAATATTTGTCACTTGCTATCACAGACTTCAAAATCAATCGATTCTTAGCAGTGTGAGTGTCTCAGTTACTCTTCTCTCGTTGCTGGGACAAATATTCGACACCCAAAATGAAGGAAAGGTTTATTTAGCTCACAGTTCCTGGAGCTTTCAGTCCATATTCAGCCAGCTCTAAGGCAGAGCTGCGGCGGCGCAAGGCAGAGAGCAACCTTTCAAGGCAGGAGCAAAGAGCCAGAGCACAGAAGGAGGAGCAGCAGCTCAAGGCTGGCTTCTCTTTCCTCTTTACACTGAAATGCAAATTACCTGCCCCAGGGCAGGTGCAGCAGCCACACCCACAATAATCAATCACAAACTCCAGAAGCCGCCCCAAGACTGCATGAGGCTTTGGGGAGACACCTAGACACAAACCATAACAGTGAGTTTACACACAAGACTTAACTTCTCTTAACCTTCTGAGTACTACTGTTGTCTATAAAATTGAGACAACACTACCTTTCTTACAGGGTGGTAAGGGTTAGTTAAGAGTCTATGTATACAATGTCTAGAAAAGTGCTTGGCCTATGGAATTGCTGTGTAAATGGTGCAGGGAACATAAGTACTAGGGCTCTCTCTTTGCTTTAATTTTAGTGGTCAGCTATTTGACAATAGAATGAAACTGAATTTTTTGAGCTGAGAAATCAAAGAAAAATGAAATCATTCTACTTCCTTTGGGTATTTGTAGTCTGACTTGTTTTATTTTAAGTAGCGAACTCTCAGTCAATCTAACACATCTTTGATGAGTTGAGTGCCAACAAAAGATAACTCAGATCAAACAGGGTTTTAGAAGTTATCTGTGCCACTGCTACCCTTAAAATAACTGAACTGATGCATCATGATTCAGATCCTCTTGATATTTTCTTGCAGATTATGAAAAGCTAATGAAGTTCTATGGTGATTCTGTAATATCACTGAAATATTTAAATCTAAGGCTAAGTCTTTTGTTTTCTCACTTTGTGATTCAAGAGAAGTTGTTTTACTCATCTGCAAAAGGAATATTACACATGTTTTTGGGGGGTTGGGGCAGCTCATCCCACCCTGGGGATCGAACCATGGTCCCTGCGCTTGTCTAAGCAGGTGCTTTAGACTGCTGAGCTATCTTGCAGGCCCTACACATTGTTATTATCTCACTTTTTTAAATTGAAGGACCCTGCAGAGGGAATGCTTTTTTATTGAGATTTCTCTTACCTTAAGCTACAACTCAAAAAAAAAAAAAAAAATCTACAATTCACAGAGGTAAAAACAGAGGCTGTCATTTTATGGAACACTTCAAAATGCCTCCTTTGAGGAGGAAGAATGCCTTCTTTCTTATGTGAAACTGACTGATTAAAGCCCACTGGACTCCTTAATTTTGGTTAAGGGAAAACTTACTTAATTTCCCAGAGCTCTTCTCTTCATGCATCACCCATTATGGTGGCTTTAGCTGCTCCTCAATCTGAGCCTGACTTCTCTCCTTTCCTGTACCCACACAAGTGACCAACCACTGGTAAAATGTAGCGGAAGAGCTGCTCAGTTGATTCCCAAACCGGATTTCAGAATTGCCGAGATAACTGCATGCTTGAGATTTCAGCCCCTCCACTGGGGTGCTATGCTATGCAGCAGTGGCTCATTGAACTGGAAGTCTGGACTTGAATGTGGGCTACTGCTATAACAGATTCACCAAGTAGATGACCTTGGCTTCAGACTGGGCAGGGAGCCGAAGCTGGGGGAGGCTCAAGGAGACTGTTCGTAAGGACTAGAAGGGCGGTGAGGGGCTGGTGTCAGCCTGGAGAAGAGAGAGCCTGTGGTACAGAGTGGCTGAAAGTTTGGTGACATGATGACTGTGGAAGACAGAAAATATATCTAAAGAACTCGGAGATCTGACTAAGAGACTATTTCCAGAAAGAATGTGGAGAGTGCCAACAGGCTTCTTTTAGCTGTGTATGATAAGACACAAATAGAGAAAGATCAAAAATGAAAGTACCGATGCAGAATTACAGGACTTACTGCGTTGGAAAATAAAACTCTCCGCTCCAGCTTTTCTAGTGTGCAAAAGGTTCCCAAATAGCTTTGCAGAAAAGAACAAATCTTAAGTGCTGCCATTAAAACGGGGCATCTGGGCCAAAAATGTGGCTATATGAGCTTTTGTTAAGACCCTGGAAAAATCCAATGTAGAACCTCCTGTGCAGAAATGGCTCTAAGAGTACGCTCAGATAGCCCAAGGTATGGAGGGGTCTCGCGAAAAGAGATTTGTGAGTAAAGCTTTTGTCTAATAAAATTTCTAGGAATCTCACACAATTCTGGAAAGAGCTATGCTAGTGAAATCTAAAGAATTCAATTCAAAGAGACCGACTGTGGAAAATGGACAGAAGCTGCTAGCCAGTGGTGGTGAATCCATGGCACCCAACGCCACAGCGGGATTTGTTTTTCAGTCATTGAGTGCTCTAAAAGGTTCACCATCACTACCTAGACTCAAAGGCAAGAAACATGATGAGAAAGCTGTTCAGCTGCAGAGATAGGCCATTTCTTACTGTGAAAGGTGAGTGGAGCAGCGGGAGGCGGTGGGGCACTGCTGTGCCTGGCTGCGTATCAGGATATATGCAGACCCGCATGTACTCCGGGTCTCCCCTTCTCTTCTTTAGGGGAGTCTATTGTGCTTGTCTTGTGCTGTCTCACTGGCAAATCTAAGGGAAATAAACCTAGTCACACCTCACCTTGATTTAGACACATTCCTGGACCTTGAGCCTGAGACTGCTGCTATAATAGGATGAGACTTTCAGGGTCTTGGGAGAGGGCAAGAGTATTTTGCATGTGGAGGGTACAAAGCCATTAGCAACAACCTTGTTCAGTTATGCCCAGCCTGAGCTCTAGACAGTGAACAGACATTAAAGTGGTTACTAGAGGGCACTAAGGTTTGAAATGTTTTGTTACAAAGAGAGCAGATTATTGTGGTTTTATTGGTGTCCCCATACATAAGGCCTCTTGGCATTCACATTTCTGTGTAATCCCTTGTCATAAATCTGGGTTTGTCTTAGGCCTTGCTTTAACTGATAGAGTATAGTGGAAGTGGCCCTGTGTCATTCTGAGCTTTGGAAAACACAAGCAGCTTCTACTTTAGCTCTCTTGAGTGCCCCGAGCTGCCATGTAGGAAGATAATTATCCTATAAGAGAAACCATGTGAAGAGGCTGAGAATAGCCCCACCATCCCAGCATCTCCCCTGGGGCTAGGCCCTATCCTACCCACAGCTAAAGTTGGCCAATAAATGGGGGATGTAGCGATGTAGCTCAATGGTACAGCCCCTGCCTGGCAGGCCTGAGGTCATGAGTTTAATTCTTGGTACAAAATAAATAAATAAATAGCCCATGAGTGATGAGCAAAACCTTGTTCAGTTATGCCCAGACTGAGCTCTAGACAGTGAACAGACATTAAAGTGGTTACTAGAGGGCATTAAGGTTTGAAATGTTTTATTACAAAGATAAGTAAAACAGACCCAGCTAAAAAGTCGATTCAAGAGCATACAACAAAAATAGTTATAATGAGAATAAGATTAAGAATAGAAAAGGAAGCCCTTTCTTGACTCAGGTTAGCTAGCTAAATTAATGCAATCTGAACATAAATCACAGTGAGAAGAATGATTTAGTAAAGGAGGTGTATCATGCTGAGCCTACTGTATTTAATATCTGTTTGGGATTTGGTATGGGATGTGAGTGAATTTTAAAATTGGGAAAAAAATAAAACCAAGTCATAGTAGAGCCTAGAGATTCATTTATGAATTTTAATGTCAGAAAATTGAGATTGCTTCCTTTCATGAAGTGAAGGGCAATTTGTGGTTTCGTAAGCTGGGAAGAAATGCTTTCACTAGCTCTGAGTCTCAGTCCCTGCCTCCCAGCCACAGAAAGAATCATCACAGCTTCGCAGATGCACCCAGGTTTCACTTCTTTCTCCTCTGTTCCTGTTATCATCTCTACTTTGGTTCCCTTTCCGCATTAAAATTCTATTGACTTTGTTCATGTAGGAAAATATCCCTCTTGTGTCTGTAGGTAGGCTGACTCCCACCTCCACTTGGACAGCTCTCTACTGTTTTGTCTCTTTTCAGTCCTTGCTCAGTCAGACACTTACCAGGATGGTTATTTGCTTGTCTTTTGCTTCTCTTAGACCTTGGATTTCTACTGGAGATGGGAGAAACACTTCTGAGGTAATACATTGAGAGTATATATTAGCTATGGTTCTCCAGAGGAAGAGAATCAACAGAAAACTTATGCATAATTATGCAAGGGGATTGTTGGGTAGGCTTATAGGGTCATAGGTGGGAGTCGCCAGTGGCCTCATAGGATGGGGAGCAGCAGAGTTCACAGTGGCCACCTGTGTGCTGGAGAATCAGCGGATCAGGAACAGCGCAGCCCAAGTCAAAAGCCACAGACCAAGAGGGATCTGGGTCATGGTGCCAGCCGAAGGTCAAAGCCCTGGAAACTCCGTGCAGAGGCTCTGGTGTAAGACCTTCTTGGAAAACGAGGAAACTGGAGACCTGGTGACTAATGGCCAAGGTAATAGCAGCAAAGGACGCACGCATTCAGGAGACTAGAACTCTTCCTTCTTTCTTCCCTTTTCTTCCATCCAGACTACAAAATGCAGCTCTTTCCCTCAGCTCACTGGTCTCACTCAGAACTGTGGTTTCCTAATCTGCTAGGAATGTCATTCATTGAAGTTAACGCATCATGACCAAAGCTACAGTGTGGCATTTATTGTGTAACTGTAATGCCGCCTAACAGCAGTAGTTACCCAAGCTTTGGTTGCATCAAGGCTGTTTATTAAAAGTGCATATTTTTAAATACTATCCTTAGGGGCTGGGGATTTGGTAGAATGCTTGCCTAGCAAGCTGGAAGCCCTGGGTTCAGTCCTTGGCACCAAAACCAAAAAACAAACCTCCCTTAAAAATAATTAAAGGGCCAGCCAAATAGCTCAGCAGATTAAAGCACTTACAAGCAGGTGCAGGGGCCAGGGCTTCAATCCCCGGGCCTGCCGTGCTGGCCCTGTCCCCAGGGTGCACTGAGATGGCAATTGAGACTGGGCATGGTGGTGTGTACCTGTAATCCCAGCTGTTGGGAGGTTGTAAACAGGTCAGTCACTGTGAGTCTGATCTAGTAGTGAGACCCTGAACACCCTGTAGACCCTTCCCTAAAATATTTTTAAAAGCCCAAATAATCATAATCATAATCATAATTCAACCAAATCCCATCCCTAGATCTTCTCTTTGGGGTCAGAGAATATGCATTATAACAAATGCCTGGTTCAGGTGTTTGACACAGTCGATCACATAACACTGTTTTACAGCATGCAGCCCGGGGGCTTGCATTTCCTCTTGCCCTTTGCTGTCTCACTCTGGTGGTCTCCCTCTACCCCAGGAGGGAGCAGGAGAGAGATCATTAGGTGAAACCACAAACAAGGCAAACACACTTGGGTAAAAAAAGATCTATCCTGGAAGTTGAAGATGCAGACTAAAATAATAATTCCTCACTGATGTCACTTATTCCTGTTTCCTCTGACTTTTCTTTCCCCCAGTAGTCAAGTGCTGGCCATATTTAAAGTTACATTGATTGAGTCTTCCAACGCGGCCTGTGAATAGCTCCTCAAGGCCGGGAAAATTCACCCAGTGGGAAACTGAATTGCGATGTGCTTATCCGCCAGCTGCATGATGATTCTTCAGCCATCCTGCTTTGAGTGATAAATCCGTTATCACTGAGGGCAAGAGCTGCTGTTCTCTTTATATGTTCATAGTCTGACCTGAAGGCCTGGACAGTCTGAATTGGCAGAAGTAACAGTCGCCTTTTCCTTTTTGAGGCTGGGGCTGAGTTTTGTGTCCGTTTCATCCTTTAATCCGCATCAACCTCTTTGAGAAAGGCTTTATGGGTAGGGATGGTGGGGCTCAGAGATATGTAAATAACTTGTCTAAAGCGGCGAGCTAGGGATAGAACGCGTTTGTTTGACCCCAGTGCCTAGATTGCTGAAATACACCGAGGGCTGGCTCCTTAGAGCACCGGGCCCCAGGCCCCAGGCTGAGGGCCATTGTGGGTTCATGGCTTGCTAGGTACCAGGCGGCCACGCAGCAGGAGGTGAGCAGCAGAGAGGGCCAAGTTTCATTTACTTGCAGCTGCTCTTTCTTGCTGCCATTACGGTGTGAGCGCCACCTCCTGGCCAGGAATTGAAAAAGAAAGGAAGAGGCTGAGGGCCCACCTTCACCCTCAAGGGATGCCTGGCAGGAGCCCCCACCTCTGAAATTTACACCTCAGAGCTCGGCAATGGCATCTTTAACATGTGGAGCCATTCAAGATCCAAACCATATCACTATTGAAGCAGAATTGAGGACCCAGGTCTTATGACCGCAGCCTAACTTTCTTTCCCTGGCCTCATACGTGGAGAGAAAAAAAAAAAATGTTAGGAACAGAAATGACTAAATCAATCAGCGAGGAGGGTGGTTTTTTCTTTATGTGTTCAGATAATTTTGTTTTTGTTACCAGAAATCAAACTCAGAACCTTGTGCTTGCCAGGTAAGTGTTTGTGCTACCCAGCTACATCCCTGGCCCAATTTGGGAATTCTTGAATCCTCTAGCAAAGGTAGTTTGTAGAAAAGTATTTAGAAAAAGGCTAGGTTATGCTGTCACATGTGGCCTTGGAACAGATTATGTGGATCCTGCCTTACTCTCATAAACTGCTGTTCCCCACACTTTGGGGAAAATGTTAAGAGAGTAGTGAATTCTCATTTAGGAGATTTGCAAAACCTCTAAACGCTTTCTTAAGCCCATTCAACGAGTGTGGAGCCTTTTCAAGGAGAACTGGCGAAGACTAATAGTTGAGCTCCAGGGGCATATTTCAGTCTGAGAACAAGCTGATTTTGTGGGAATTCAGGTTCCCAGCTTACACCCAGAGGTGGGTAGTGGCATAACTAGTGGGCTGTGCAGTCAAGACTGTGGCCTGCACGGTACAGGACCCATGTCACAGCAGGGACCTGCACTTACACTCAGCTCTGGCTGAGCCTTCGGAGATTACGGGGAAATCTCTCCCCCATGTGGGCCTGGATTCTCATTTGGAATTATGCCAGCATTACTCACCTGTGCTAGAGATGGGGTTGCATGAGAACAGGTGTGAAAGAGCATTTCGCAGGTTTGCTTCTCCGAAGCTGGGGTTTCCCTATAATTGTAGAGGCCCAGCTCGTAGATTTTCCACAGCTGGAGTGAGTGTGTGTGCTCACATCTGGAGTCATCTAGCACTTGGTGGAATGGTGCTGCTGAATAATTATGACCACGACAACGTCAAAGCTGAGTCCAGACCTTAGAGATGCTACTCTGAGCCCTTGAGTTCTGTTGAACTCAAGTACTTCTGCTAACTGAGAACATTGTTCCTGAAAGCACAATGGTACTTGGTTCATAACTGCTTCTGGTTTTCTAAAAATTTTATTTTAAAGAGGAAAAATAAAACCTAGAAAACATATAATAAGAACAGAGACAAAACCAAAGCAACATAGAACAATAAAAATGGTACAG
>NDGN011429717.1:0-18671 GCA_002564285.1 Tympanoctomys barrerae | reverse complement strand
ATATATATATATATATATATATATATATAAAATCTTTAGCATAAACTAGTATCACCTCATTTGGTGACTATTTAATGTCATTCAGTGGGCAGTTAGACAAACATAAGGAACATAAGTGTATTGCAGGCTCACAAAACACACTAGTATGTACAGTAGGAGCCTAGGACAATTATCAAGAGCACTGACTTGGAATTTTTTTTTAATTGTATTTTTAGGCAGTCTTTAAAGTGAAACACTGAGTACTAGACAGGTGCCATCAATCGGTGAGATGTGACAGTCTTTTAAACCTTGGTACATTGTGTTTCACTTTTGAGTATGATCAAAAAATACAGTGAATGTCTAAAAAGTTTTTTAATTACAGTGAGATACACTGTCACTAATCTCCCTCAAAATACCTCCCTTCACCTTGAGAATGCCTGTCATTCTTGCCTCTGTCTAAGGCAGCTCCTGAAGTCCTCCTTGCACCATTCCTGTTGTGGCTGTGTCAGTGGCCTACAGCGCTTCGACGCACTTACCTTCTGTGGTCACGGACTTGGGAGATGGACCAGAAGTTGCGCAGCAACTCAGCCAGTACACAGGCGGATGAAGACACAGTGCCATGTTTTTACTTGACAAGAACAGCTGTAGCAGAAGTGGTATGTGACATGCAGCACTGCCCATTTCTCAGGCCTTTTACTCTGAACATCATTTCCTTTCTTTTCTTTTTTTTTTTTTTGAAGCAGGGTCTCACTGTGTATTCCAAGTGGCCCTGAACTCACTAGGTAGCCCACGCTGGCCTAGAACTCATGATCCTCTTGCTCAGCCTCAGTGATACTGTTTCTTCAATGAAAAGCTGTTATAATATTCAGAGCTGACTGCAGCATTCCCAGATCCAGACCAGCTCACAGCATTCTGTCAAGGTTAAAACCCACAACCAACAGTACCCTGACGCTGGGTCTTGATTGGCGCACGAGGAAACTGGGTGACTTCCACTGAGAACTATGAGCCCTGGTCTCAGGATCACCACCACAGACACGAGGTTCATCTCCTGTGATGACGTATCTTAAAAAGCTAGAATCTGATACAGCAGGATTGCACAATGCCAATGGAATGTGTTGTCTGAGCCACGATTTATGGCACAGTTTACAACACGCCTTCTTTCAACCCTCACTCCCAGCCACTGACTGCACCACACTGACCCCACTGTGCTAAGGGCTGAGCTGCAACTTCTCTACCCAAGATCCCTGTAGCATTCGCTGTATTTTTTGATCATATCTCGAGTCGAGCTCAGCCTGGCCCAGGCAGACTCTATCATGGACGAAGGCTGGTGGTTAAAACAGGGCTACACCTGCAACTCACACTGTTTTGGAACGAGGTGCGTTGCTCTGACTCCATGGTTCTGCTCTCCCACCCAGCCTTTGGTCTTCAAAGTATCCATGTGATTTCTTTGTGAACTGAGAAACATAAAAAATGAGGAAGATCAAATACCGAAGGACAGTGCACCATAAACATTCATTATTCTTGTCTGACAAGCTTCTCTAACCAGGGTTACTGCCTGCTCTGGAACATCAAACTCCAACAGGGAGAGAGCAATGCAGTAGAGCCTAACTCTGGTTCTACTACACGCTCAAGTTGCCCAGCCTCCATATTTCTGTTTTTCTTTTTTGAGACCAGGTCTCATTACGTAGTTCATGCTGGCCTTGAACTCGCTACATAGCGTAGACTGGCCAAATTTGCGGAGATCTTCCTGCCCCAGCCTCCCAAGTGCTGGGATTATAGGAGTGTGCCACCACACCCAGCCCCTCCAGTGTAATTCTCTTTCTTTCTTTTTTAAAAGTTTTTATTCCAGTGTATTTCTGAAGTTTAGCTTTTTCTCTCTTTTTTTCCCCCTGGTGCTAGGGATTGAATTTGGGACCCTGCGCTTGCTAGGCAGGTGCTTATGCCACTGAGCTATCTCCCCAGCTTGCTCCAGTGTATTTCTACAACTGGATGTTCTTTATCCCCAGTGCCTATTTGATTAAAATATTTTAGTGTGATAAAACTCAAATTCAGAGATGAAAAGCGTTGGGGGCACAGAGCACAGCATGGGCAAGGGCTGGGTTTTACCTTCAGAACAGTAAAATAAAAAAAATAACAAAATGAAATATGAATTATTGAAAAGTAGAAATATAACAAAGCAAAAACAGTCTGAAGATTTTTGTCAAAATGATACTCGTTCATTAAGTATACTGTTTATCAAAATGGAAAAATTATTAATACTGACTCACTATGTTAAGATGTAAACAAAACTGTAAAATTGTTCACAACCAAAATTATAGTTCTAAGAGAACCTGTTATTGTACCTCCTAAGCTAGAACCCCAAGCTCCACCTTGCCGCTGCATGACCTGCGCAGCCTGGATGCGAGCGCACCTGCAGCCTGAGCTCACACGATCTGCACCTTCGTCCCCACTGCTGACTGCTCTCTTCTAGTTACACCAATCATTGGAATTAATTAACAATAATCTGACTCTGTGACTTTGATCTCTGTAATGGAGGCTTTCCCAGAGTGCTGATGTGCAATCGTTAACATCTGTAGGGACCATGCATGTCGATTATGAGGTGGGGACTGGAGCAGAAGAAAAGGAAAAATAAAATACTAGAGACTATAAGGAGGAGAGAGAAGAAAGGAAGAGCAGCAAAAGTGGGCAGGAAAGCAGCAGCAGGAAGAATGAGAACAAGAGCGATCGCGCCCGCAGGTAGGAATGTGTGTCGGGAGGCTGCAAACACTTTGCACCCTAGAAGCTCGGCTTCCACCGGCGACCCACTTTCCCAGAGTGGAATTCACTAGGAGCTCACTTGGACAAAGGAGTTCAGAGTGAACATGTGTTCTGCAGCCAGGCCTGGTGGGCCATGTCAGTAATCACAGCCACTCAGGAGGCCGAGGTGAGGAGCAGTTCAAGGTTGACCTAATGCTGCTGCCCCCCACGAGATAAACAGTCTACTTTGTAAAAAGCCACTGGGTCTCAGGGAGGCGTTACTAGGTACACTCTCCAGCCAAACTCCAGGGCTACAGCCCTCAAGGTCAGTCTTTCTTTTTCTGGTTTACAGTGTTGCAGACTGAACCTATGGCCACTGTGCTGAATTACATTCCCAGCCTCTCTAAGTCATGGAGCTGTCCAGCCTGCACTTAAACTTGCCCCCCGCCCCGGGGTGCTGAGGTTACGTCTGTGCAACCCCACGTCTGCTCAGTGATGGCCTTTGTTCAACCAGCCCTTCTTACCAACCCCTCCACAAATAAAGAGACACTAGCAAAGCATTTAGAGGATTATCTCATTTTTACCTGTGATGGTGTGAAGCCCCAGGAGAGACAGAGCTCCCATGACCACCTTCTTTAAGTCGCTCTAATAACCTCTGATACTTCTCTTTTTCTTCTTTTTGAACACCCTGAATAAAAGAAAAGCATGTAAGATAAATACTGGTACACTAAACCTAAAATTGAATCATAATCAGAGATTAACAGGTCAAATGCCGTCTACAGATGTGTTTCAAGTGCCAGCATAATGTTTTTAAATTTTCTTTGAATTAACTCCTAAGTTTACAAATTAAAAAAACAGCCAGGAGTGGTGGTGCACACCTCTAATCCCAGCACTCAGGAGGCTGAGGCAGGAGAATCACTAAGCGTTTGAGGCCAGCCTGGGCCACATAGTGAGTCCAGGCCAGCTTGAACTACACAGCAAGATCTTGTCACAAAAAACAAATAGAAAACTCAAAACCCCAAATTCTGGCCTTTTTTGAAAACTGAATCACGAATCTGTGATTCCATGTCCTGGACCCCACTTCACTCGCTACACGACCTGCTAGATCTTGATGGCACCTGACAGGGCTAAATAAAAAAAGAAACCACACAAAAAAAGAGCAGAAACACTCCATTTGCATAACCAGAACTTTCCACTTGCAAAGTCAGCGGTGACCTTCCAGCAGTGACACTGGAGAGGAACGAACATTCTCAGCTGTGAGATTATGCGTGCTCCCTTGGGCCTCTCTCCCCGCTGACCTTGCCTTGCCCTCCCGGACAGTAAACTTTCATTTTCTTCTCACTCTCCACAGCAGCTTATTCCTTCTTCTGCCTGCCATACATTCTGATGGTTTTGCCCAAATCTCTGTTCATGCTACATTCTTTCCCTGAAAAATATCATTAGTTCTCTTGATTTAAACATCAATAAACAGGGCCGGTGAGATAGCTCAGCAGACTAAAGCGCCTGCTTAGGCAAGCTCAGGCAAGCGCAGGGACCTTGGTTTGGTCCCCAGCACCATGTGCCAGTCCCGCCCCCAGGGCAGGCTGAGCCGGCCAGAGTCCGGGCATAGTGGCATACACCTGTAATCCAGCAGTGGGGAGGCTGAAAACAGGATTACTAAGAGTCTGAGCTGCATAGTGAGACCCTGTAACAACCAAATACATAAAAATAAAGGTATGATTTGTGCACTTATTTTAAAAAAAATGTCAATACACAAAAATGTCAGAAACGTGTCTCCAACTCTGCCTTCTCATATCCAAGAGTCTACAGGAGAAGTCTTCTTGCGTGTTTCACGGGTACTTTAAACAATGTCCAAAACTGAGGTCAGCATCTTCTCCCTAAACACATAGGGCAGGGCATCGTGGTCAGTGACACAGTCACCCAAGGCTGAAACCTGGGCCTTGGGCTCTTCCCACTACTGCGTTACACTCAGGGCAGGCACCCCAGACGGTGTTCTCTGGGCACGCATCTGCGCAGCCCTTCCCTGCTCTCCTCTCCTACCACCCTGACACCTTTAACAACTCTTCTTCCAAGTCTGCTCCAGGGCTAAGGTCCTTTCCTCTCTCTACCTGTTGGTTGAGCTCAAACTCCTAGAGGGCAGGCAATACATTGTACTCAAGTCTGAACTAAGGTAACTACCACAGTACCTGGAACTCACATACATAATTCTATGATAAAGTAAACAAGCGTCTCAGGCTGGATGTGGGGGTGCAGGCCTCTAATCCAAGCGCTCGGTAGGCTGAGGCAGAAGGATCACTGCCTTGGCTACACAGTGAGTTCATTAATGCACCCTGTCTCAAAAAGACAGAAGACCCCCACTGTCTCAGGAAATCACCTAGTAAGTTAAAATAGTGGCTGGCTCTGTGAAATGTCAGATACAAAATAATTAAATTTTCCTGGAATAATGAAGACCTCAAGAGAGAAGTGAAAAGTGTCTCTCTGACATAAATGCTCTGAAAGGGGAAGGAAAAAGCACGGACACATGCCACCTACTTCCCTTACGAGTCACCAGTATGAATGTTTAGCCAAGAAACGAGTTAGGTAATCCAGGCACCCAAGAACGACTGGGCGGTGACTGGTGCAGCACACAGACCTCCTACAGGAGGCGGCGCAGCACTCACAGGGGCTGCCCAGAGTGTAGTCCCACAGGGCAGTGAGGCCAGGTGTGGCAGGGACCCTGGAAACATCGTCACTGCACACCCTATGTAGCTCTGGAATCTTACACCACAGCCATATATTAATTCATTCTCCCAAAAATCATGCAAAATTTTTTAAAGAAATCAACCTAAAAAGACTTACTTCCTCCACAGTGCAGTGGGGACGCCTCAGGCCCTTGCCACCCTCTTCAGTTGCTATCTCAGTGACAGCCTGCTCCTGCGGTCTCCACAGCGAGGAACTCTCCGTGTTGCTTTTGCTATAGCGACGGCCAATAGGTCTTCGATTGTAGCCTTCTGAGTTCAAAGAAAAACTGAGAGAAAGAAGAAAATGTCTCACCGAAGCGCTCCAAGGGCTGAGATTTATGCTTGAGACCACGCTGAGGGGACACAGCCCTGACTGCTCCTGTGGCGGGTCCGTGAGAGCCACCCTCAAGCCCAGAGCACCCCTGTGGAAGGCAGGCCTGCGCTGCAGCGAAGCCTCTTCCTCACAGCTGATTTCTACCATCGGCCCAGGGTGAGTGCCCACATTCACAGCACCCCTCCTGTACTATTTCTCTAGTCATTGGGTAACGTGAGACTTCATTATTGGTGAGATTATTTGTGCGTGTCCATATCCCACGCTGGACTTTAACATCTGTGAAAAGAGATGCTACATCGTTTCATCACTCTCCCTTGGTACAGACTGATACCAACAGCCCTGATCCTGAATGCTAAATAAATGCTAGGCTGGGCACAGTGGTATGTGCCTAGAGTCCTAGCCACTTGGGAGGCTGAGGCAGGAGGATATCTTGAGCTTTGGAATTCAAAGCCATCCTGTACAACATAGTGAGATCCTGTCTTAAGTGGAAAAAAGGAGGAGGTGGGATAGCTCAGTGATAGAACTAAGTGCTTAGCATACTGAAGCCTTGCAATTAATTACCAGGACTGCTTTAAAAAAAAACAACAAAAAACCCCCCTGTGGTAATATATGCCTATAATCTCAGCACTCAGGAGGCTGAGGCAGGAGGATTGCCGTAATTTTGAGGCCAGCCTGAAACTAAGTAGTAAGACCCTGTCTCAAAGAAAATGATTAATATTAGAGAAGTGTAAAGACTGACCAGCCCATAGACAAGATATCATGTCTGCATCTTGTACTATGAAGACAACAATATGCCATGTGTTAATTATTGTAACTCTCCTATTATCCTGTCTTGAAACTGTCTCATTGCTATTTCTTTCTCAATAAAATTAATTTTAAAAAAGACTGACTAGCCCTAAAGTGATACATTTTACTCAATATTAAAAATAGATAAAATTAATAAGGCTAAAGAATCAAAGCAATGGAACTTCCGAAGGCACAAAAACTGCTGCCAGAACCGGTTGTCTCTCCTTTCCTGCCATGAACAGCAACAGAACAAACACAGCACACTCTGACTGACGTGTAGTCTAAGAAGTGCATACCATCGGGTAGTATTGCTACAAAAATACTGAGATTGAAGCAGATCCTGAGCAAACTTCAGACAAAATAACATATTAGTGTGGTCAACAACAAAAAAAGACTAAGGAGGTGTTGCAGATTAAAGTAAATCAAGGAGATGTGGAGACTAGATTCAGGACTTAATGTGCACTACAACCTGGTCAGAGGTGGAGAGAAAAGCTGTCACAGAAAAACCCAAATGAGACCTGTCCATCACACAAGAATGTACACTCATCATGTTGTCTCCCTCCGCCAGGCAAGAACACATACTGATACTAAAGTCTTTGTTTTTGTACTCTATGATGATATAAATCAATTATTTTCTTTTACATTTGGGGTGGGGGTTGAACCCAGGGCTTCACACTTGTGAGGCAAGTGGTCGACTGCTGAGCTACACCCCAGCCCTTTTTCAAAATTTTTCAGTTTTTTTTGGTGGAACCGGGGAGTGAACTCAGGCCCCTGTGCTTGCCAGGCAAGCACTTATTCCACTGAGCCAGCTCCCCAGCCCCTATTTTTCAGTTTTGAGATAAGGTTTTGTCAAGTCACTCAGATAGGATTAAATTCATGATCCTCCTGCATCAGCCTCCCAAATTACAGGGATTACGAATATGTGCTACAATGCCTGGATATGAACTGGTTCTTAAGAAATACACTCAAGTATTTAAAATTAAGAGCTAAGAGTCAAAGACATATTCTCAAATTGTTCAGAAAAAATTATGCACATATGACAGAGAGTGATAGAAGTAAGTGTAGCAAAATAACAACTGGTGAAAAGGAGTCAAGGGCCAGGCATGGCGCCACACCCTGGACTCCCAGTACTCAGGGTGAGGCAGAGCTGGAGGCCGATCCGGGGCACACAGCAAGGCCCTGTCTCACAAAACCAAACCAAACCAAACCAAATAGTTAACACACATTAAACCCAAGTCACACCAAGTAGATGCTCTGACTATAAAATAATTAGAATCAGTAACAGGTATCTAAAATGTTCCAAATAGAAATTAAACAATGTACTTCAAACCTTTGAAATAATCACAGGCCAGCCAGGCACACTGGTACACACCGGTAATCCTAGTCACGAAACTGCGGCAGGAGGACTCAAATTCAAGACTACCCCGGGCAATTAGTGAGACCTGTCTCAAAATTAAAGACAACAAAAGGGCCTAGGAAGGTAGCTCAGTGCAGAGCACGCTGCGTTCTACTCCTCTGCCTCCAGCACTGGAAACAACGAACGTTGACAAGGATGCTGTGAAAAAGGCCGCTTATACACTACTGGTGCTGATGTCAAGCCGCAGAGTCACTATGGAATTCAGTAGAGTGGAGCCTCAGAAGACTAGAGGCAGAGCTACACCTCGAGCCAGCTCTACCGCTTCTAGGTCTATACATGACAGAATTAGAGTCTGCATGGTAGAGAGATACTTGCACACACATATTACAGCCCAGCTCACAGGAGCTAAGCTATGGACCCAGCCTAGGTGTCCGCCCATGGACGAAGGGATTGAAAAAACGTGCTATACACAATGGATCTAATTAGCCACAACGTGCCACCGTGTCATCTACAGAAAATGGATCAAATGGAGACAGATGTTAAGAGAAATAAGTCAGACAAATAATACATTTTATCTCTCACATGTGGAATCTACAAAAATAAATAAAATAAAATGAAATTAAATAAAACAAAACTAACAAAACCAGAGAAACTTGGGTGTGGCGGCACAGGTGTACTGTAACCCAAGCACTTGGCAGGATGAAGAGCTCAAGGCCAGACTGGCCTACACAGCAAGGCCTGTCTCAAAATGCCAAAAGGCAGAGGCTGATGAATAAAAGGAGAAGGCAGACTATTAGGGAAGAGTAAGTGAACAGCAGGAGGGAATGCAAGCGCAAGCAGGGCAAGAGGAGGTGGGGACGCCCGCAGTGTGCTGCGTCCACACACGCTACGTAATAAAACGCAACCTGTTAACACGCACAATATGCACTAGCAAACAAACAGACCTTAAATTCAAGGCTACCACACAAAGTGTGTTCTCAAACAGGAAAATTATATCAATTCACAAAGTCTAACAGCTATATATAGGATATTAGAAAGTGAGAACACAGAAAAAGGAAAGAAAAAAAAAGTAATAAAATAAAAAGAAGCCAAACAAGGCACTCCTGGGGACCGAGGTAGGAGGACTGTAAGCTCAGCCTGGGCAATTTAGTGACTCAATGAGACCCCCTGGCCCTCAAAAACTAAAAAGGTCTGAGGTTACAGCTCAGTACATAGGCCCTGGGTTCAATCTTCAGTACTGGAATAAAAAAAGAACATCCTACAGAACTGACGGGTATAGTGGTCAGTGTGCAAAACTTTATTTTACTTGACGTCCATACTTCTCTGTATGCAAGTTATATTCTTTTAAAAACTTAGAAAGTAACAATTCTTTTAAAAGGTTCTCAAATCAGGTCAGGCTGTGGGCATACTGTATAGTAGAAAAAGTTCAACTGCCAGGTATGATGGTGCACACCTGTCGTCTCAGCACTCAGGAGGCTGACGCAAGAAGATCACTGAGTTCAAGGCCAGCCTGGACCACACAGTGAGTTCAAGGCCAGCTTGTACTACATAATAAGATCCCATCTCAAAAACCAAACCAAAACAAAAAGCCTTAAAAAAAAAAAAAAAAAAGTTCAAGTCTCTAGTTGTGTGACGCTGGGCGAGTCCTAAACCTCAGTGTACCTAAGGGTGCTACATAGGAGTACAAAAGTGAGTGTGCGTGGCTGGAGAAAGCACCCGAGAAGGACCTGAGTTTCCTCTTACTGAAAGGCAGAACCCGACACTTACCCAGACGAGGGCAGGACTCTCCGCGGCTGATCTCGTGCTACCATCACTCTGATCTTTGGATAGTCGCTTATTCCATTGGGAGATTTATTACCTTAAGAATGTATTTGCGATTGTGAAAGAAAGAAAAAAAAAAAAAAACCTTTGTGAACAGCCTGCATTAGGACAAAAAAAAAATCTGTGAGCGATTTACAGAACTAAGAATCGTTTTCTAAAATTCTCTCTATGAACTGACAGTGTAAGAACCCAGCATAAATGCACAAAGTTGATGACAAAGCACTACCACAGGCTGGGAATGCAGCTCAGCGGGAGAGCCCTTGCATAGACACAAGACCGGGGCATGATCCCTAGCGCCGCAACAAGAGCAACAACAACAAATTAATATTCAAACATGAACAGATCAAATTCAACTTGCAGCAACGTTTGAAATAAAATAATTCAAACACCATCTTTGTTTCAAATCCTTTGGGACTCTAGATCCTCAGACAGGGTATGTGTTTATTCTTCCTTGGTCTTCTCTGCACCACAGATATTTTACCAAAAGAACTGGAGGAGTGTAACTCCAATGTATACAGCCTTTCTTCGCTTCTTACACTTCTGGCTCCTGAGCCCACCACTTTCCCAATATTGTGCTGGGGCATAGAAGTCAAATGTTCCCAAAGGCCTCAGGAGCTCATAGGTGACAATCTGGAAGGCGGATGGACCACAGGACGCTGTGCTCACCAGGGGCTCAATCAGTTCATGATGCGCTCACAGCTGAACACACAGTTACGCAGTGGGGCCGGTCTGGAGGAGGAGATCTGCTGGGGAAGTCTTTGGAGGGTACATCTCTGGCTCTGGTTCCTCCCTCTCTGCTCCTGGCTGCCATGAGTTAGACAGCTTTCACCACGAGGCCCTTCTGCCCTGCCTTTTTGGTCTCAGAGCTAGCCAAACAGCAACTGTACCCTCTCAAACTATGATCCAAGATAAAAATCTCACGTCATGGGGGCTTTGTCCCAGCAAGAAAAAGCTAATAAACATCATTTTTCTAATTTCTCCTTCCTCTAGGATTTTTTTTTTTTTTGAACTGGGGATTGAACTCAGGCCCTTGGGCTTGCCAGTCCTTTAGGATTTTATAAGCCTCATTATATAGCAAACATCAGTACCACATCTCAGAACTCTGGCTTCTCCCTACTTTTCCCCAACACATCATTTTGTATCATACAGAAACAATTGTGACTTCACTGCAGGATGTAATGACAAGATGGAAAAGGTCTAGTCCACATAAGCGCAGGACCTGGGAGCCCAGGGCTGCTCCACAAGCAGAAGATGAGCCCCTCAAGGGCAGGGACAGGCTTCATGCTTTGGTTATTACTGACAACAGCACAGCGCTGGTACAGAATACACTCTCAGGAAATATTTTTTTAAATGACTGAGGTTTGATCTAAGTTACATTAAGCACACTGAGAAAGCAAACAGAAAACACAACAGTGAACTCACAGACAATAATTCCAAAGAAAAGGTCCGAGCTGAGATCCTTATCTGAAGATCTAAGTATTGATGCTTAAAAAGTTTCTGACTGCAGATTTCAGAGTTTTGGGTTGAAACTCTAAAATCTGAAACACTTCGGTCCCGAGAACCTTAGCTAATACCCACTCAACCTGGATCTGCCTTTCAGAACGGCAGAGAAAGTACGTCTTTGTGCTCACCCAGCCTAGCTCTGGTCTTCCTCTCACTCACCCAGTTTCAGCATGTTGTTCCTGGAGGCAGAACCTTTCAGTTCACAAGATGAAGAGCTCGAAAATACCTTAAAATTAAGCAGAATCACCTCTTTAGCATCTAAATTTTGAAAATGAGTTTTATCATATAAAAAGATCACTGTTAGAAATTATTTCTTAGCTCAAAGAAGTGATATTAAGCTCAAAGGTTTGTCAAGATTGCAAAATGATAATTTCAGGATCTTTACATGAGCTTAAGAAAATTAGAAGCAATAATTTTTCTTTTTTTTTCTGTTTTTTGAGAGAGGGTCTCACGAGGCAGTTCAGGCTGTCCTTGAGCTTGTTATATATAGCCCAGGATAGCCTGAACTTGCAGCAATCCTCCTGGTTCAACCTCCCCAGTGCTAGGATTATAAACATGTACCACACCTGGTCAATATCCTTTAATTTTTTTGACCTTTATGGCACAGGTAATAAAGAATGAACATTTCTGGAAAGAATTTATTCTGTACCTTCATTCCTCAAAAGACAATATTTCTAAAATTTATTATGTATTTTTTTCTAAAATTTAACTTCAATAAGTAAATACAAAGTCTTTGGGGTGAGACGTAAGCCAGTGACAGAACTCCTGCTGAGCACGCGCAAAGTCCTGAGTTCAATTCCCAGCACCAAGTGACACAAAACAAAACATGATCCCCAGGGGAGCCCTGCCCGACTGACCTCTCCCGGAGGGGCCACATTCCGTGTCCCGTTACAAGCAGAAGTCACCATGGGCTTCGTGGTCAGCTGCAATGGGAATCCGAACAAGCTGGCAGCATTGTAGAGACGGCTTTTCACTTGGTGAATAAAGCAATCTAGAAAGTGCCACAAACTATAAATAAAGAGTAATAAACTTCTAGTGGAATAAAAGACAACTTGGAAAGAACTTCCATTATGTTTTTTATTGAAAGGCCTATTTCAAACACTGGAATAAAAAGTATCTACAAAAATATTTTTTGTGTAACTGCATAACTAGAATTCCAATACTGTGATTTTTGTTTTTATAATAAATAGCTGAGATCCTACAAAAACATAAAACCATCACCTTAGCCAATGACAAACTGATTCACAAAGAATGTTTTGTAATGGCAGCTCTTAAGCAGTGAGCTTTCCAGAATATATAAAACATGTTTTTACCAGAGGTGAGGGTACAATTAAACAAGGAACATATGTGTGTGTGTGTGTATGTGTGTGTGTGTGCGCATGCGCACGCGCGGGGGAGCTTCACAGAATCTAAGGAAGCTCTGTCATTTACTTGCTGCTGCTCTGTCCTTCTTTCTCAGGCAGGTAACAACAGAGTTGCCTGCAATGACTAAGCCCTTTTGTAGGGCTTTGTAAACCTTGGCGAGGTGTAGTGTATGCACGGCTCCTAGCCATCTAGGATGGAACTGGGCTACCGCTCCACGGGGGTCCATGTGTTAGAGGATCTCAGAGTGACCTCTTGGTAACACAAAGATTACAAAATGAGTAAGTCAACAAGGAGGAAGGGCACATTTCAGTACTTCCCCACTTCCTCCTCTTACAGCCCTACTTCCCCACTTCCTACCCATCTCCACTTTCTATAATTTCCTTCTCCATCATCGTAAGGGTGATTACGATGCCCTCATTATCACTTCACAGAAAAATCACCCAAAATAATGGTTTTAAGCAGCAAGAGCTCAAGAATACACAAAATAAATACTTTTCAAAAAGACAGGCAAATAACTTCAGCAAATGGTACAAGGTAAAGTAGACCACACCTTGAAATAGTTTGCCACTTGAGAAAAAAGTACCAAAGTCTGCAAATAAACTGCTTTTTGTTTTTAGAATCCACCAGCACTCCGAGGTCCTCCGGTAGCACTTCTGTCCTGCTGTGCTTTCTAAATCAGAGAACCCACAGCTCACCGTCCAGACCCAAGGCCAAGAGGGGCCCCTGAGCACACAGTCAGCAGCAGGCATGAAGAGTACTGCAATATTTTATTTCCTTACAAGGTTTGTTTACAACTGTGTGTGCCTTAAGATTACATCAAAAGAGCTTGCTGCGTTTTTTTAAAAACAGGAGAAAGGTAGGTCTGTATATTGTAGGAAGAATGACCTTATATTCCGGGCTAAGACCAGTCTAAGTTGACCTCTTAAAATTCCTTTCACCCGTAAAATCATGAGTTTGCTACTCTGACACCCCCTTTTCTTTCCTTTTGTCCTTGCTTTGTTTTCCTTTAAAAGCAACCAAGAGCTGTAATGCCCAGGAGAGTAGCTGGTAGCCATATGTGGTTAACTACTAATTCTTTTTCAATTAATTAAAATTAAAATTTCAAGTTAACCATATTTCAAATGCTCGACAGCCCTCCCCACAGGACAGTCTATTGGTCAGTAAGGTATAAGACTTTAACAGACTCACTAAAAAATTTTGTATTTGTGAGCCACCACTTTCTCCTTGGCTTAGATTCCCTTTTACAGTCTGCCTTTCAGAAGATTTTAATGGCTGGGTGTGGCAGTGCACACCTGTAGACTCCACATTCCAGGGGCCAGGCAGGAAGATCTTGTGAGTTTGGGCCAGCGTGGGCTACACAGTGAGTTTAAGACGGGTCTGAATTACAAAATGAGACTGTCTCAAAAATAGTAACAATAATTTATTGAGCCTCTCAATCACTTTTAAATTACATAAGATTGCTACTTTGCCTTTGTTAGCTCTTACATATCTTCATTATTTAACACTTATCTCAAACCTCTTACCAGACAATCACGAAAGGTCCTCCATTACTAAGACCTTGTTTTACGCATTTTTATATTTCTTACAGAATCTAACACATTGTTTAGCATTGAGACACGCTCAATAAGTATTCACTGGAGTTAAATGAAATACTGAATAATCTCACATTCAATTATTATGTCTGGGGTAGACACAAATTCATAGTGATTGTTGAAAAAGAGAAATACAGTATGCTGCTCGCCTTTTCCTTTTAATCTAGTTTTATTCTCTTCCAACTCTTCAGTTACAGGTAAGTAAAAGATCCATGACAACAAATTAGCTTGGTGCCCTCAGCCATAGGAACTTAATCACGCAGTTTGAAGCAGTTTTTACAATGTTCCCTTCTCAAAAATGAAAAAGAAAAAAAGCATCTGTTTAGGAGGAGGATTTAGAACTTTAAACTGCAGAATACAAAGCCTTTATCTGGAAAACACTCAAGTCCCTAGTAACAGTGACCACCTCTGCAAACGATAAAGGAGAAAAGAGCAAGGAAAGAGACTTGTCACCGCATATACTTTTTCCCTGTTGAATTTCATTCCACACATATTTTTCTATTAACAACTAATTTTAAAAAATTCTATTTAGTACCTAATCTTGGCCTTTTAGCTGGTATTTCATCAGTGTCCACTGCAGAAAACACAGAGCTGAAAAGAGAGAAAGCATGTAAGTACACCAGTATAGAATATGTACACACATCCATTTCTATAAATAAACTGAAGTATTCAAAGCTGTGGTTGTAGCTCAGATTAGAATTATGTGCTTAGTGTATACAATGTTCTGGGTTAAATCTCCAGCACTAAAACAAACAAACAAACCTTCCTATTTATCATCCAACATAACCCTCTTCTATCCATTTTGTCATAAAAATGTGATCCAACTGATGTTTTAAAAGAGAATTTCTGTAACCTGACGAAACTTCAAATTCCAAAACGAAAGACTTTCCTTTTGAAAGATGATGTGCAGAAAAAATTATCTTTCTCTTCAGGTGACAATAGGAGCAGCATTAAGAGTGTTCTTAGCTAGAACAGGGTGCTATCTTTAACTGCACTTGATAGGTTCCCCCTCCACCGGCAATCAAACTCAAACCTCGCACTGCCAGGCAGACGCTGCGCCACTGAGCTACGTCCCCAGCCCTAGCTGCACCTGATCCTGGGACTACTTCAGTGATTATGAGGACGCTGGGATTCAGGGATGTTTTCAGACCTCTGTATGAAAAAGGCTAAGGGCAAGATACCCTACTAATCATTCTTTTGAATTCCTAAAATCAATCATATTTAGGAAAAAAATCAGTAGAAAGAGACATCAGGAGAGAGCATAACTGTAAACCACTTTTGTCTCTTTAAAGTCTTGCCGCGCTGCCCAGCCTGGCCTTGAGCTTGCTGTGATGCTCAGCTGACCTCCAACTCAAAATCCTCCTGCCTCAGCTTCCTGAGTGCTGTGATTACAGGCGTGGGCCATCATGCCCAGCTGGGTTATAAATGTAGGTGCCCCTCAAGACCTCCTGGCTTCATTTTGACACAACTGGCTCACACGCTGTAAGCCAAATGCCCCACCACTGAGCTACGCCCCAAGCATGAAAAGCTACTTGAGATGTGGGATGTACACACCCACGGAAAAGCCCAGCAGCTTGATCTCCAAACCCTTGTTCCCCTGACTGGCAGAATTAGCACCAAAAAGAGCAAAGAAGGCACAGGGTGCAGCAGCTATGGTGTAGGTCTGTGATCCCTGCACTTTGGGGGGGCTGAGGAATGAAGATCAAAAGTTCAAGCCCAGCGTGGACAGTTTAGTGACATAGCAAGGCACCCATGTCAAAACAAAGGCTGGTGGGCCGGGGAGATGGCTCAGTAGAATAAGTGCTTCTCTGGCAAGCGCAAGGGTCTGAGTTCAATCTCCCATTCCGCAAAAAAAAGAAAAAAGAAAAGAAAAGACAAAGGCTGGGGACATAGCTCAGTTCAAAGATCCTGGGCTCAAACTTGAGTTGGGGGGAGGGGGATTCATTTATTTATATTTACTGATTGCCTAAACTGGCCTCACACTCAGTGATCCTCTTGCCTCAGCCTCTGGCTGCTAGGATTATAGGCGTGGATCACCACACCTGGTGGGGGGGGGGCGGGTAGGGGTGTTAAACAGAAAGAACTGACAGTCTCCTTCAGCAAACATGTAGCAAGTGTTTATCATGCTCCAGACTGCGCACACCAGTCCACCACATACAATAAGCTTCAGTTTGGACACTTTGTAACAGCATCAACCCAACTGAAAGACCGAAAGGAAGAATAAATTAAATAAGTGCCGCCAGCGCAGAGGCTACAGTTTCATCACAGCGAAAGTCATCAATGACCTACATCCTAGATTCCTATATTAGTCATTCGGTTTCCTCTCGCTCCCAGATACCAACTTTCGTGCTACCTCCTTTGACCCTTACAAACTCAAATCAGCCAGGTTCTGTCTGTCGCCCCAGGGGACAATCCTAGGGGATTGGGGGTCGAGATAGAAAATGTGCTTAAACCTGCGCAAGTGCTGCTCTCAAAAAAGAAATGAGAAGGAAGAAAGACCAGCGGGAGTGGAGGGAAGAGAAAAGGGAGAGAAAAAAAGAATCAGGTTGGGGGCGTGGCTCAGTGGAGTGGGCAATACAGGTGGCCTAGCAACAAAAAATAAAACGAAAAGAAAAAAGAAATTAGATCACTAAAAATTACGTGTACGGTATTTCCATGGGACTTTATTTTCAACATTAATTCTTACGCAAAGGGAGGCATTATCAAAGGTAGCGGATGGCAAGCAAGAGCAATCAGTACTTCCCCTAAAATTTTAACTAAATTTTAGCTTTCACACTAGTGATTTTTCAAAGGAGGGTGGTACCTAATCCCCCCCCCCCCATTAACCAATTCTAAAGCACACAACCAGGTCCCTCCCCCTTTCGGCCCCAAACACACAGTTTGACAGCTGTTTTCGAACAAGACAGCTGCAGTTCCTCGGCGCTAGAAGTGTTTTCAGTCGGCGCGACTTTGGGCAAAGCTCGGAACATCGTTTCCCTCAACCGCTCCCCGCCGTCCGCGGGTAACACCTGGGGGGGCGCGCGCTGCGGAACCCCGTGCCGCCACGCCGCGTCCGCAAGCGGAGCCTCAGAGCAGGCAGCCGGCCCGTGCAGCCAGCTCGGACGCACGCTCGCCGGCCGCTCGCAGAGGTGCGCGCTCTCCAGCCGGCCCCGAGGCCGCGCGCCGCGACGTCACCGGGGCACCGCGGCCGTGGGGGAGGGGACGCCCGGGCCTCGCGCGGGCCCTTCTCCCTCTCACCTGTTCGAGCGCCGCCTCTTCAGCAGGGCCCGGGCAGGGGGCGCCGAGCGGTCGCAGAAACGGAAAATGGTGCCGAGGATCCTAATCAGCCATCTGTACATACCAAGCCCAAGCAGCAGCGGCAGCCGACACACCCCGAGACGCGGACCCCAGAGCTGTCGCCGCCACTGCCACCTTCCCCGCTTCGGCCCACACCGCCTAAACCCAGTCGCTGGCTGGTGACGCGACTCCAGGGCCCATGGATTCCACGCTCCCCGCGCGAAGGGGGCCCCAGCCGGCCCGCCGCCGCCGCTCCTGACGTCACCTCCTCCCGCCCGACCGGAAAGCGTCCTGCCGGAGCTGCGCACGCACAGCGTGGCCCCGCCCCCTCCTCGCGAGCCTAGCAACAAGAACGCCTGCGCGAGGTCCGGAGCCAACCGCTGACGAGAGCCGGCGGGCTGCGGGTGGGGCTTTGTTTTTGTCCAATCGCAGTCGGCCTGCGGGACAAGGCCCACGGGTCACGTGCGCTGTCGCTCGGCTTTGCGGCGAGCGTCCCTGCGTCCCGGCGCAGGTGCATTCTGTTGTCGAGTACGCGCGGTGAAAGTGGGCCAGGTTAATTAGCAAATGTTTAAATGCCTTAGGCGCCTTTTGGGTTGACCCTACTTCTCCCCCAAACCGAATGCAAGAGGGATGTTAAGTCCTTTTTATAAACAGGGACAATCCAATGACACAACAAATAGTTGCCTACGATCACGAAGCTGTCTACTGGCATTGTTGGAGCTTGAGCCGGAGAATACCAGCCTCAGTCTAGTACATTGGGAGTGTGTAGGGAGAGACAAGGACGTCGGTAATTGCTTTAGGGTCAGAGGGCAGATCTCGGAGGTGGATGCCAAGCCTAAGAGTGGACAAGGGCGCCTCCCTACGTAGCTGCTGCAAATTGTGCACAGAAATGTGTGACTTTTCCCTCTGGAGGCCTGATGATTTCCGTTTATGTAATGAACATCCAATAGACAGGAAGGAAAAAATGGAACACAATTATTAATGAGCAAAACCAAGGAAGTCTTATACAGAGCAAGATCCTCAAAGATGGTCTGATGCTGCAACAGCCCAGCAAAGGGAAGGGGGGCTGGCCTTTCTAGAGGAAAGAGATGCGATGGTGGGCTAAGGAAGTTTGCAGAGAGATGCACAGAGTGATGATTGTCGCTTCTTCTTCTTCTTCTTCTTCTTCTTCTTCTTCTTCTTCTTCTTCTTCTTCTTCTTCT
>NDGN011429688.1:0-18360 GCA_002564285.1 Tympanoctomys barrerae | reverse complement strand
AAAAAAAAAAACCTTTAATCCAGGGCCAGCGAGATAGCTCAGTGATCTAAAGTGCCAGTTTAGGCAAGTTCAGGCAGGTGCAAGGGACCACAGTTCAATCCCTGGCACCACATGCCATGCCAGGCCTACTCTCAGGGTGGGCTCAGCTGGCCAAAATAAAAAATCCTTTAATCCATCTAGGGACACAGCGCAGTAGCACAGTGCCTGCCTGGCAAGCATGCGGTTATGTTTTTTATTCCCAGGACCAAAAATCAAAAACAAAACCCACCTTTATCCAAAAGTTTGCCTACACTAATTACTTTGTGTCAGATTTCTGGCACTTTATATTGTCCATTAGACAAGTCCAAGTTTCCCTGAAATCTCTTCATGCTTGCTGTGTGGGTATTCAAGAAGCAAGTATTTATTTCCTTCTTTGAAACCTGGCTTTTTGTGCCTATTTTTCCAAAAACACTAAGCAGCCTCCTTCTTTTCTCTTACCCCATGATCACTTTATTTTAGCACATGCTACCTGCTTTCCACAAATCTGCAGTTGGCATATCGTTCAGTATAAATGAAAGTAGTCCTTTAGAAATGCAGTCCATCTCTCAAAGCCTCTTCTTATGCTGGGCCAAGCCAGATGCCTCACCCAGGCAGCACGGTGGGACTCTGGCCAGCTCTGAGCACAGTCCCACGTGGTTCCCAGTGCCACAAGCATATGCCTTAACCTTGAGCCCACAGCTAACCAGGGCTAGCCCATACATGCTGCTGTAGACAACTTAGCACTAGGGTGGTGTCTTGGTTACTTTTTCTTGTTGCTCAGATAGAATACCCAACACGCAACGTTCAAGGAGGGAAAGTTTACTTGACTTAAAGTTTGTAGAGGTTTCAGTCCATGACAGGCTGGCTGCATGGAAGGGTGGGGTAGCAGAAGGGATCACAGACAGGGCAGGAGGCAGTGGAAGACACGCAGCAGCAGCCCTTTTTCTGTCCCTGTGTTCTACCCAGCATACACCCCCTTAAGGAAAGCAGCACTTGTGCCCAGGGTGGGCTTTCTCATTATTCACAGCTAGAACTATGCCAAAGTGGACTAATTTGGTGATCCCGCAGTCTCAGTTCCAGCATCCAATGCTCTAGATCCAGCCAGCGCTGAGAAGCCCCACATATGACATCATGAGGCTCCTGGGGACATCTGTACAAAGGCTATAACAGGTGGACTTGTGTCATAGGTGATCTTGGCTGGAATAGAAGTCTAATAGACTGAGATTTCATGTCTCCAGCTGCAGATGGATCACTCCAGAAGATCTGTCCACAGGCATGACCTGGGGACGGAGGCCACTAGGATCTTCTGAATTGGGTTTTACCACCCTGTTCTGCATTCTGAGGCAATACTCTGTGCTAAATTCCCTGTCCTACCTTCAGTGGAGTCTTATTTCTTGGCAAAGATAGTTCCTTACCCTCCAAAGCTGAAGGTAAGCTGTGTCCTCTGTGAGTGTCCAGCTACAAGGACCTTCATAGGGTCAGGGAGCACCTAGATGCACGCTGCAGCTGGGAAAACTGCAAGCCAAGCATAGATGCATTCCATGCACAGATATTTGCTTGGTGCCAGAGTAGTCTCCAGGCTCTGTTTTGACCTCTGACCTGCACCTGGGTGCTTCGGTCTTTGCCCAGCAGTGGGGCTTAATGTGCTTGGCCTCACTGTGAACCATGAGACAAAGTCTGCTGCCAGCTTTTAACACCTTGCTCTCAAGTAGGTAGAGTGAATCTTGCTCTCACCTCTGCTGCCAAATCTTATAAGAGAGGTTTTCCAGGAATCAGCCAACTGACTAATGACATTCCAGTAAGGGACGTGGAGCCCTGCCTGGCTCTCGATTTTATTGAAGAGAGGCATGGTGCTGGGTGTCGAGAGTAAGGCCTGGCCTTAGTTCTGTCCCTATCTGAGCATGAGGCATCTTCATCAAGCTGTGCTGCTTGGGACTGGGGACGGTTGTACCTTTTCATTCCACAATGCTAAAACCAGGCCCTATGGTCTTCATACGGCCTCTTTGGCTCTTGTTTAGGTGCTTTGGTGTGTGGCTAGCTATCCAAACTGTAGGTCTGTGGAGAGATGACCCCTAAGGATCTCACCTCCTCTCAACAGAGCAGGTACATGTCTGTGGGTGTGCTTGGCAGGAAGAAACTCTGTAAGCCTTTCGCATTCTATTGCCATAACAAAGGCATGAGACAAGCTGTTTATAAAGACTGAAAGCTTCCATTTATTCCCTTTTATTTTGACTTCCAGTTTGAAAGATTTAAGTTCATGGTTATTTGGCTTTGTCACCTCCCCAGTGAGGCGGGGAACAGGTAAGAAAGCCATCTGTTTCCTTCATGGTGGCTGAGAAGTAAAAAAAAAGAAAAAGGAGGAAAAGTCCTAAAACACCCTCAGGCCCACACCCTCCATGACTGCAAACTCCCCAGCAGGTCTGGCCTCTGAAGGTATCTACCACCTCCCAACAGCAGGGCAGCTGGGACCGCGCCTTCACCCCACAGGCCTCGGGGGCATGCTGGTCCAAGCTATAGCCCAGGAGCAGACAATACAAACTAATATAAAGTTGTAAAGAGTTCAGTGTAGAAAATAAAAGGGGTAAAGGACAGAGCTTCTTCAAACTGGCTGGCAATCTTTTATGTAGCAATGATTTTTGCAATATAAACTGACATGGAAAAATTAGTTGTTAAATTATCAGAGAGGATACATTCCCAGGAGGGGTAAAATCTGGGTAAAGTTGTCTGGAAACAACAACGAGCCTGAAACTCTGTGAGCAAATCAGATGCTCGAAGTGGCCAGAGAAAATGGGTGGGAACTACACTTGGAAGGAGTGTAGCAACCTTGAAAGAGTCCACATCTCCTGTGTCTTTTGGAACCAGGTAAAAAGTTGAGTTTAGGTTAGATACAATGGGAAGATGCCTGAAGACTTAACAATAACCTGCTCTGAGTTATATTCTAAGATGAACATACTTGCTACGGACACATAGTAGATTTGTGTGGAAGCCGCAAAGACATCTGGGAAGTGGTTGTTAGGAGGTTCTCACAGCCTGAGGAGATAGCTCAGCAGTCTTCCAGGTAAGCACAAGGACCCAGGTTAAATCTCCAGTAGCACATGCTGTGCTGGCCCTGAAACCAGACTTGGTGGCACACGTCTGTAATTCCAGAGAAGGGGAGGCTGAGACAAGAGGATCACTATGAGTCCCACCTGTGTAACAAGAACCTGCACTAAATAAAGAAAAAATTAAAAATTAAAGATAAAGTTCTCAGAATAGCTAAACAAGAGGACAGTGGTTTGAAATCAGTTGTATAAGCACAAATGGAAGCATGAAGTTAGGACCTGCAGAAGGATTCGCAATATGGACACAAAACTTATATTTTTACTTCGGTTTTTATCTTAAAAGGGCAGACGGTTGTGCCATTTTCTGATGGCTGTGCCACGTCCGAGTTGGAGGAGGGGAGCTGAGAGTGGTCAGCACAGAGATGGTATAGGCTTAGGAAGAGAGAGGCCTTGTGGGAGGTTATAGGTGGAGAAGGCAGGGGCCAAAAAGACGCCTCAGCTACTGCAGTTTCCTGAAGATATGGAGAGAAAGAGCCAGAAAAGACACCAGAGAATAGCCAGCAATAGAAGGTAACTCCATAAATGGCTTTCATGTAGTTTGTAGAGTTCAATCTTTCTTGTTTTCATTTTAGCTTCTAGAACTAGCACCAAGCATGGTGATACCCTCCTGTATCTCAAAACTCAGGAGGCTGAAGCAAGAGAATCACTGAGAATTTGAGGTCAGCCTGGGCTACAGAGTGAGTTCAAGGCAGGCCCGAGTGACAGAGTGAGAGCCCGTGTCTACATATATAAGTGAAGGATAGAGTAGAAAATAAAAAGGCTTCCAGAACTCGAGAGTGAAGACAGACATTAAGCTGTGTCTACTGTAACCTAACCATTGTCACTTGCTATTGTGTGACCTTAGGCCACTCAATTAATTTCTCTGTGACTCCATATCTTTGTCTGAAAAATAAAGTTATAAAATTATCTACCTTATAGCTTTGGTGGTAGGAAATAGTATATATAAAGTCCCTAAAATCTACTTGGTACATATTATTAACAACCCAATAAGTATGCTCTGGCAATTGCTAACGAGCTGTAAACTGATTTGCATTTGACATTCAAGTAGGTCTGGGAAAAGTTTGAGTACTCAAAGGGCACAGGTACAGTGTATGTTGCAGCCACCATTGAAACACCCGCTTGATGCCAAAGCTTGTGACAGTACTTCTACTTTCTTTTAGGCTCTTAAAAAATAATATAACTGGCTCAGAACAGACCTTCACCGCTGCCAGCTGTAGTACCACAACGTGGAAAGCAAACATATTCCAGATACACATTTCAACTTCCATTTTCCCCAACACATTCCGCCAGTAGCCAAACTCACTCTGTTTACTTTCTGCCCCATCTGTAGTGTGGCGAAGCACAATTTTCCATGCCAAAAATGGCAGTGTTAAAATGGAACAAACGTCTCCATGCAGCCAATAAACCAAATGCAAAGTCCTCACATAAAAGTGCAGTATGTGCACCACGAACATACACCAATCAGCAAAAGTGTTATTTTTAAAGCAGATTTTAGCAAGTATCCCTATTTGTAGAATAAATGGGGGAGTCAATTTCAATAACATAAATTAAAAAGAAACCTTGTTCTATTAATTTCAATTAAATAAAGCAATTCAAGTTAAGCTAATTAAGTATTATCAGGCAAGGGAGCTAGGAAGCTTCTTTAATAAATAGAGAGAATGATTTGTATTTAACATATCTGTTGTTTATCCATAAATTGATGTTTCTAATTGTTTGAAAGCAATTTGTTCTCTTCAGCAAATTAAATGTTCCTCTCTCTGTGTGTTAAACTATTTTATTGGCAATTTTTTTATAAAGTTAGCTTCAGCTTAATTTCTTTACAAATTAATGAAAGTTCCTGTCATTTATGAGATCTTAAATCTTTCCTACTGGTGTTAAAATTAGGCTCTACTGTTAAATTTGAGAAAGAGACAGATTTCTTTGTCCATAATTCCAATATCCAATTACAATAAATTACATGAAGGGTTGTTACTTTGGAAGAAACCATGAGCAGCACCTGCCACCGTCATCAGCAGGAGGGCTGACTGTGACGCCGCGTCTTAGGGTGCAAACCCAGTGGAGAATGTTTAATTCTGTCTGAACTTACCCCAGTGCATTGCATGCCTCAGGAGTTCTTACTGAACACTGGAAGGAAGACAGAACAGAAGGAAGGAAGGGCAAAAGGGAAGGGAACAGAGTCGCCTTCTTTAAAATTGGCCTGGGGCCAGGGATGGAGCTCAGGGGTACAGTCCCTGCCTGGCAACTGCAAGACCCTGAGTTGCATTCCCAGTGTAAAAAAAAAAAAAAAGAAAAGAAAAAATATTTTTAAAAAGGTTAGTCTGGAAGCATTCATTTGTTGCTAAACAAGTTCAGGCACCAGGGAACTTCTCCAGCCTGTATAGTTTCCAAAGTTAAGCTGATGTGCTTGGTTACAACTGACCAAGAATGGCACACCTTCTCGCTGAGAAGTCACGCCAGATGTCCTGCCCAAGGACCGATAATGTTTATTCCTGGAGGCTGCATCCATATGTGAAGAAGCAGAAGAGAGTGCTTCAGAGCTGGTTAGTCAACTTTAAGTTATGCTCAGTGCGCTGTATCGGGAATACAAAAGCACTTTCCAGATGGCATCATAAAGTCAGTTCATTTTTGCAAAGCAGCATCTCATTTTTGAGAAATAGCCCCTTGCTTTTCATTCCCCTTGGTTGGTTTAGAATTGCTCTTTCTACCATAAATGCGACACTTAAACCAGAGGGCTGGGTAGGATATCTGCTCTGGGTTGTGAAAAACGTCTGACAGGCTGTGGGTGTCCAGACATGAGGATGAGACGTTGCCTAAGCTGCTGGCCAGCCCATCAAGGATGCAGAGCGCCAGATGGATGTGGGGATTCTCTGCTCACTGCTGATGATAAAGTGTTGGGTGAGTCACCTAATTACACCCCATTTCAATGTCTACATCTGCCGGAGAGCCGTTCTAACTTTCAGAAAGTCACGCGTGACTCATCCGAGCACACCTATGGTTTGGGTTATTGCTGTCTTTGCTTATCTATGTGAACTCTCTGCAATAGCCTAATTGTTTAACTTACTTCTTCCAAAGTTTCCTGGGGCTGTTCAAATCTGTGCTTTTCCTCAAGCTCTTCCCTTGCCCTAGCATGGACTCTCTGCTCCTGTCTGTCTTGCCAAAGCCTCTTGTCACTGGAGGCAGAGAGGCAGTCTTCTCTTATAAACCTATGTCACACCCTGAAGGGACTTACACTTATAATTTCACTTACTCATCAGAACGACTATGTACAGCAACTCTTAATATGCTTATTTTCTGGCAAACAATATGAGACTCTCATCAAATGTATTGCGTAAGGCCCAAAGGTGCAATTAGAGCGTGGACTTGTACTCAGGTCGCTTTGTCATCATAAATCCTTTCCACTGCTCCACGGAGTCCCCTGGTGGCATTCCTTTTGTTGTTGTTGCAATTATTTATTACAGACAGTTCATGCCCTTTTGATGCAATGGCTCAGGTTGTCTTAAGGAAATAAAAAATGCTTGGAAGAAAGGGGTGCTATCTTTGTACTTCTTGCATTGGAGTAGTCTACAAGCACAGAGATTTGGACTCAGCTCCTCAGCGCTCCTCCACTAGCACACGCAGAGGGGCTTAACATGTGACAAGCATGATTCGGATTTACTGAATAGGTTTCGGTGTGTCTGTTATAGTCTCTGGTCTTGGTTAGAAAGGTTCTCAATCAGTATTTTTTTCTTCTGGAAAATAAGGCTGTGCCTTCATAAAAATGTTTAACTCTTCTCAGAGATTAAAACACACTCCTTATATCATGCTGTGTCTGTTTTTCTGTCTGTCATCCATCTTCTGGTACTGACTCTGTCTGCTCAACTGTGACTACTCTCAAATAACTCACTGAAAATTTACTCTACTCTTAGATTTTTATGCCAACACCAAACCATGTCATGTTTGACTCTAGGTAATTCACATTCTGAGAATTTATATTAGGAGCAAAAGTTGCTCATTAAATATCATTTACTGAGCATAAATTATTCTCGCACTAAACATTTCAATCATTTAATTCTCACAAAAGAACAAAAAATTTTCACTACATTTTGTTGATTAAGAAAACAAAGTTCAGAGGAATTCTGCTTTATTGCTAAGGACCATGGAGCTCACGTAGGTGAGGAGACAGAATGAAAGCCCAGGCTGCAAACCACTGATGTTTGCTATATCCACGTGGGTTGCAGCGTCCTCAGAGAAGAGGCTGAGCATCTTCGCCAACTGGCACAGTCAACTTAGACAAATCCTAACAGTCCAGCCAGATACTGTGAAAAGTGGGACCGCATTTTTGAGGGTTGAGTATTGGAAAAACTTCAAAATCACTGATGCCCAAGCAACGATCAATTGTTTCTGTTTATTTTCATGACATAATTTTGAAATCATTACACATGCAACTAAAATCCAACTCTGAGTAATGCTTTATAGTTGGTGAGAACTATGTTCTATTCATTAGTGAAGGAAACCAATTATATGCAGCATTATCCCTAACTTCATTCTAGTAAAGACCGATTGATTTTCATCATTTGTAGCATGTATAATGCTTTGCCCATAGAACAAGTCTTCATCAGCTAAGGTTAACAGTAGACTTGCTTGGTCACAAATCACAACTTTGTGTTATTCTGGTAGGAATAAGTGATTTGGTACTATTCAGGGCATATTCAAATGTGTAAAATCATACAAATAGAACTTTCTAAGCTTTTGCAGTAACTTAGTGTTTATAATTTTGAAGATAAGGAGAGACTATCAGTTCTTCTGACTTTTAAAATGAACCATATTTGGAAACTTGCTTACATCTATTTTTAATTCATTCTGGTAAGTACTACCACAAGTTTATCAGCAGCATAAGTACCTTTCAAGAGACAACCTAATCAGACAGAGAATTCTAGGATTCCAGTAAAAGGACTCAACTACTGCTCCATGCTACCTATTATATATAATGTGATATAAATTCCTCATAAAACAATTATTAGTTTATTCAATGTTGCAGAGGTTAATATATAACTCAAAGAATTTCAAAGAAATCTAAAATGTATAAAGTGCTTAGAATATTTTTAATCAAATCCCAAAGCTAATATTGAGTAAAGAGACTATGACATGCTATTATTTTTTCCATTTTATTTCTTTCCAGTGTAGTAATCAATGCAACAGAAAGCAGAGGATTTCATTCATAATATTTGCTACATCAATTCCATATGATACACTGGGAAAAAGCAGGCATTATCCTAGGAAACAGTATTGTCACAGATGCTCTTTTGCAATATTAATAAATCAGTACCTTTTGATAGGCTCAAGCAGAAAACTGACTTTTATCTTATTATAGGCATCTAAAGTTCCTTGATCTGCTGGCTCTGAATCATTGCTTGGAAGAAAATTAAACATTATCTCCATTTACCAACAAGTCAGTAATTAATGATAAAATTGCTGAGTGCCTTTGGCATTCACGATAGGTTTATGAACTATAAGAAGGTAAGACTTTTTAAGAAGATTTCTGTCATTCTTTATCAGCAAAAAAGATGCACACATTAAGTATTCACTGAACAGGCATTGGACGTCTACTGTGTGTTATATTTTGTGTACAATGCTTAGGTAAATCAAATATGGTCTTTACCTTCAGAGAGCACTGCATCTAGCAGAAGAGAAAGATACACCAACTAATTGCAGTATGTATCACAATGCCATTCTTAGCAGTATCAGCCAGGCGAGGTGGCACACACCCCTAGTCCCAGCACTAGGAGACTGAGGTAGGTGGATTGACATGAGCTCCAGGCCAGCCTAGACTACAAAGTGAGTTCAAGGCCAGCCTGAACCACATAGTGAAACCCTGTCTCAAAAAGTCAAAAAAATAAAGAGGAAGAAGGAGGAGGAGGAAAAGGAGGAGGAGGAGGAGGAGGAGGAGGAGGAGGAGGAGAAGCTGATCTGCCAATCTGTCAAAGAAATCATAACTTGAACAGATAATACGGGAAACGTGACAGTAGACTCAAAAGTCAGAGGAAAATTATAGACCAAAAATGTATTAAATAACAACATGTAGAAAATATTAAATTTATACCTGAGAATTTTAATGAAAAAAAAAAGATAAATAAAGCAAAGAACTAGACTGAAGTGAAAGGTAATGGGGCCCTGGTCAGAATGCAGGTGCAAGGAGCAAGCGTGAGGAAATTGCCTTCTGGATTACGCAGGACAAAGTGGGCTTCAGCTCCAGGAGGAAGTCACCAACAGTACAACAAAACTCCTCCCCTCTCCATGGGCTTCTGGAAAAGCTAGCAGAAGCCTTAGTCTCCTAAATGGATCAGAAGCAAAAGGCATCTGGGGCAGGCGTGAGGACAGCCACGGCCAGCTCTGTGGCCCTGCTTGCTCACCCTGGATACCTTCCGAGCCTTGGAAAGGTTTATATGCTATAAAAACCACTACATGTAAGTAATTTATCTTCCAGTTATCTTAATGCTACATCAGTCCCTGCTCTTTAATGGGAGTCACAGGTTGGCTTGCCTTGGGATCAGGGGAGAAACAAAACTCAAGATGTTATGATCCTTATTTGAAGCTTAAAGCTTTGATCTAAGTCAGACACATAAAGATTTTGAAATAAAATGTTGGTAAGCTGGTTACTCTCTCTCTCCCCATCAAGGCTGCAGGGCTTTCATCTGAGTTGACTGCGAGAACAGGGAGGAGTTCTTGAATTTAGCTGAGTTTAAATCTTAAATGACAGAGAAATCACTGATCTGACTTGAGTCACCCTAGAGAAGACTACAGAAATAGAACTGACAGTGGAAATTAAGTCCAATTTTAGGAAAACAAAAAGTACCAGTTTAGCACACTAGAATTTATGACTTGTGAAAGTCGCTTTAGCTTGACTTCCAGCGGTCAGCCACATGCCACTTGCCACTTCTTGGTTATCCACAACCAGCTTTCCCCACTTCTTTTCTGACACAGTCATTTTTCAAACTAGTGCAATCTATTGCATTCTACAAGTACGACCTCGGGTTAACTAGGCCACGAGGGTTTGGAGTAAAACGTAATGAATCAGGAAGGACAGAGATGGACTCTCGGGCTCTTCCTACATCACAGTGGTCCCTCACTTGTCACTGAGGTTATGTTCCAGATACCCCCACGGTAAGTGAAAGTCAGCAAAGTAGTGACGTTACATCTATTTTAGTATTTATATGTATATTAAGGCTTTATAAACCCTTCCCAGTGTTATAAATCTTTCCCGTACTTTTAAAAATACTTTTAGGGCCAGCCAGATAGCTCAGCGGACTAAAATGCCAGCTTAGGCAGATTCAGGGACAGCGATTCGATACCAGGCATGCCATGATGGCCCTGCCCCAGGGAGCATTGAGACTGGGCGTGGCGCAAGCCTGTAATCCCAGCGCTTGGGAGGCAGAAAACAGGAGGATCACTACGAGTTCAAGCTGTGTAGTGTGATCCTGTAGATCCTGTACTAAGTACATTAAATAAGTAATTAAATATATAAATAACACTTCTAACATTCTTAACCATTTTCTAAACTCGGACACCTACATAATTTTTAACAACACAGTATACTGTAAGGTACTGCAAAATCCCTTGATATAGCAAAATATCCATGATAAATAATTTAGATTAACATCTTTTGAAAACCTACAAAACAGTGAGTCTGCTAAAGCAGAACCGTGAAATAGCGAGGGACTACTGCAATTTGTGAAAGGGCACACAGCTGTCACTACTTGAGGATCCAGAGCTGCAGGAAGAGGAGACAAATGCATCCTCCTCAAAGGAATTGTTCCCTGCAATGAAATTATACTGCAATTAGAAATATACTTTGCCTCAATTATATGAAATAGATATAAAATGCTGTCTCCCCAGATTTTAGTGTTAAAATAAATAAATGACTGAATTAAAGCTTCAGAAATGTTATTCATTTTAATAAATAAGTCTCTATGTTTTTTAAAATAATGAATAGTATATAAATATAATTGGTGGTTAAATGTGAGCCGTAGGATTGTGAGATTTTTTTTTTTCTTTATGCTTTTCTGGTTTCTTCCAAAGCTTCCAAAGTGAACATGCTTTAATTTTTAGAGCGACAAAATAGTTTTTTAAAGTTTATATTTAGATGTTCCATGAAATGCAGTAGGATTGGGAGAATAGACGTGCCAAAGAATTCCATAGCCTCAAGTTATTTTTGTCCTGATAAAATGTGACCTTTATGAAAAAGAAAGCACAAAGCCACAGACAGCAGCTACGTGGGCAGACCCGGACCTCGAGGGTGCGAGCCCTGGGCACAGCGACCCCCCCTACGCGGTCTCAGCGCAGGGCGCAGCATCTGGCCGGCTGCAGTGACGGCCCGCGCTTTCTCTGCCAGGAAGGGAGTGTCTGCAGCCCTCCCACTCTGCGGCCGCCGCCACCCCCGATTTTCAGCCCAAGGTGCACCAGGATGTCCCGGGTCGGCTCTCCGAGCTGTTCATCGCAGCCTTGCAGTGCCCCCGGCCACAAAAAAGGTAAAAATAAAACAAAACCAAAGCACAAGCCTGAAATGAAGGAAATGGCACGGAGGTGGCTGCTCTTGAATAAACAAACAGAGGGGAAAATATTGCTGGGAACCTAAGCAAGGCTTCAGGAGAGGAAGTAAACATGCAAACAAAGCTCAAGGCTGAGAGCTCCTAGAACAAAAGCCCAGGACTAAAGTCATTTTAGGGGAGGATAAAAATCTCTGCACCCAGACCAGAGGAAACAGAGAACTTCCGCAGGAGCGTTACCCTGACAAATTGCAGACCCATTAACTGCGAGGCCTCCTGTGGGTCGAATGAGGCGTTTTAAATCCAGAAGATCAATTTATTTATTTTTTTAAAAAAATATTTATTTATTTAGTGCATATGTGGCCAGCTCAGCCCACCAGGGGGCAGGGCTGGCTGGCATGTGGTGCTGTGGGATTGAACAGTGGACCCTGTGCTCTGCTTAGCTTAGCTTGTTCTAAGTAGGTGCCTTAGACCACTGAGCCATCTCGCCAGCCCAAGGTCAATTTAGCCAGACCATACTCTACAGCTGCCAACTGTGCTCTAGGGGGCGCCATTCTCGTACAATAGCACTCCCGTGGTACAAGGGGCAAATAATACTTGAGCTTTATTAACAAAAGAAAATTACTCATCCCTACCGCAGATTTTCTGGGACAGATCAATGGAGTGATTGTGTGTTTCCCGATCTCTACAGGGCTCACTGCTACTCCAACCTTGATTTGGGAAAGAAGTTTCTTTGCATCTTTCCCTTTGGTGTTAAACATTTTCAGGGGCAAAGTCATTTTTAGAGGTTGCACACACTAAAGTTCTTTATTAATATTATTATTAATACTAGAGAGAGAAAAATTTAAGCATGGACCACGCCCCTCCATAGACAGCAAAATCAGAAGTACAAGTAACCCAGCCACCCGGCATCCATACATGAACACATCTTTCTCCCCCTCCCTCTCTCTCCTGTCCTTTTCCTCGTCTGTTTTTCCTTCGCTTTGAACAGGTTCTTTCTCCTTCATAGTATCAACTGTAGCTTTCAGATTTTATTACTCTTGACACTGGAATTCTTGGACATTTTTCTCCTGATTTCATTCTTTGGAGTTTTAGTTACTATTCTTTTTTCCTAGAATCCAGATTTGTCACCATGAGATAAGAGTAGACCCAGCTCCGCATCAAAACTAACCTGCCTGCATTTTAAATTTCCGCTCCTCCGCAGCCCTGATACTATGTGGTTACCAGATCAAGCCAGGAGAGTCTGACTTTATCTTCCCTTAGAATGAGGAAGGATTTTTCACCCCTCCTGTAAATCGGCCTGAGTCCTGGCTGGGGATGCAGAAGGAGCTTCCTAGCGCCGAGCGACTTTACGGTGAGCGCTCACGCAAAGGGAGGCACCTGGAAGTGATGATCGCGTGAATTAATAAAGAGCTTTTTAGGGGACCTAAAGGCTGTCTTCCAAGCAGAAGACTTGTTCAGATGTCTGAGCCCATGATAATCCCGAGGGAGTGTGAGGATTGTGGAGATTAAAAAGAGATAGGGTTTTTGTTGTTGTTTTCACGTTTCAACATTAATAGTTAGGTAGGGACTCTAGGTTTTATTATTAGGACACTTTGTATATTCTCCCTGGAGCCCTCCTTCCATTTAAAATATGTTATTAAACACTGATTTTGGGGTGAGAAGGAAAAATAGTTGTGAGGCTTAAATTATTTTAAAATGACTGTTCAGCAGACTCAGGACGGAAGCACACAGCTACCCCTGCTAGGGGGCAGCACCAGTGAAAATGGAGCATTCCATTTTCCCACCTCAAGTAATCTCAAGATGACCACTATGTCTTGGGCTATCGTCTACGTTTCAAGTTACAGAGCTATTGTGCTGTAGCCAGTCCAGCTGGGCTGAGCCCCAGCCTCGGGCTGAGTTCTGGAAGAGCAGGAATCACATCATTGAGACTCTTAGTTACCCTCTCCCACGCGAGTGTGTGGCCCAACCCAGCACCTGATCTATGGCATTAAGTGACTGTCACTGCAAGAAGCAGCAGTGACAACACACATGGCAACACACGTGGGAAGTAGGGCAGGGCTTGGCCCTCACCGGATGTTTCTTCCTGCTTCAGAGAAGCCCAGAACAAAGGGAAATCTAGGATAACTGAAAAGGGGCCCATAACGCTTATGAGATCTTTATATGTAGAAAAATAAAGAAATCTGAACAGTTTCTGCCAATAATGGGAAATACCCTAAGCAATAACTATCAATCAAAACCAAAGAAGGAATAAGTAGTTAGAAATGAACAAAATAAAGTTCAATTGCAAGGAGCAGAGAGGCTTAAAGAAATGAAACAAAATACTGCAAATTGTAAATATAAGAACAGTCTAGAAATGTCATAAAAAAGGGTACTGGGCTCCAAACAAATTATACAAAAGGATGTGGAAATTTTATTAGTCTCAAATTATAGTAATAAGCTGGCTTAAAAATAATGTAAAATGATACTCAGCTATAGTTATAGAGTCAGAGATCACAGAAGAAATACTTCAATCTAGTTGGAAATAGTTACATTTCTCTTTGTGGAAGAATCTCTTCCATCTGCTTGTGGGTGGATGTTTATCTAAGTGACAGGAGCCCATCCAGGCAGTCACTGCAGGGAAACAGTATATAGATTTAAAGTAGCAAGTCTAAGAAGAATATATACAGCTAGTTTCTGTTGTTTAGCCCAAGATCGTCATGGCTAAGAGATGATTTAACACATGTGTTTGGTCTATAAATGGTCCTTACCTCCAGGCTTATGGCCTTCTGTTCTTTACCTTCCCCAAGGATAGAACCGAGAAAATGAGCTTGAACTCTAGGAAAATAAATTCAGGTGAGTCCAAAGGGACTTCCAGGCTGAGGTCTGAGCAATGCCGCAAACCGCAGGTGGTTGCGCCCCTGCCTTCTCTGACCTCATCTAAAACACAAGTAGGCATTTACTCACTGAGACAAACAGAACAAAGCCCAGCTAGGAGAAGCCTGAAACTTTCCGGACTGAAACATGATTCAGTGTCACTAATGTTAATTTGATCTGACTTCCTCTCCTACCTTAAACTTTTGTCTTGCTGGAATCATTCTCATACTGGGAGTAAAGAGCTATCTTTCATGCTACCTGTCTACCTTTAGTAGGAGTTAATTTTTGTTGATGCCTTGTGAACATTTAGTTGTATTCACATACTTTCCCCCATTTCCTCAGTATCGCAGAGTGCTGCTCTTATAATATAACCGAGGGGTGGCGGGTCTCCTTGCTCCTTGATTCCTGGATAAAATCCACAGATGGTGGCCGTGAATCCCAGGCCTTCCCGAAGCTGACTTGGCCTTTCGGCTGAGACTTTTCTTCTGTCCTTTTACCTCCCTTATGGCCCAGAACCACATTCACAGATCTATAGTTTTCAAATACAAGATATCACCTCACTACCCATGCCTTTCTCTGTCTCTCTGTCTCTGTTGGTCATTTTTTACCCCTCATGCCCCTTCTCCCAATAAGTATTGTTAAATAAGAAGAAGAATGAAAAGTGAATGGTATATGAATAATAGCAAAATTATATATCATTCTATAATATTAAGAGTCAAAATTGTAGCATAAGTAGACACTAAAATTTAGGAACATGTGTTAGGCAGCTTTCCTTTGCTGTAATAAAAAATTTTTTTAAAAAGGTTTTTTTTTTTTTTTTGCAGAACCGAGGATTGAACTCAGGTCCCTGTGCTTGCCAGGGAAGTGCTTATTCTACTGAGCCATCTCCCCGGCCCCTAAATAAAACAATTTAAAAGGATGAAAGATTTGTTTCAGCTCCCAGTTCCGGACCCTGCCTTTCTGCCCCTCTTGGATTTGGGCCTGGCGAGGCTCTACGGTGTAGAGCAAGCCGCTTTCCCCCCACCAGCCAGGAGGCAAAGAGGAGCAGCGTAAGAGATTGGAGAAAATTTCAGATTGGACAGAATAAAAATATGTAACACTCTAGCCAAAGAGTATAATTTTAGTTGCTAGTACTATTAAAAAGAAGCCAACTGCTTTACACCAGGACAGTGGGAAAGAGCCCATCTCAGGACCTGGTAGAACTCACCCACTGCATGTTTAGAAGCATAGAAATGCAAGTTTGTTTCATGATCTTGCAGGGGCAGAGTCCTTTGAGAGGAGAGCCCAGGGTCCCTAGTTGCCTAAGACCTTCAAAATTGTTTTCCCCAGACCCAGCCAGTTAGGCATGCAAAGGCTGCTGCAGCCCATGTGTAATGAAAACAAGACCAGGAATAGCTCACAGCTGGTGTGATCCAGTTCATTCTGGTTTTGCAGAAATGGCGGAGGCAAGAATAAAGTGGGTAATGGAGGCTTCCGCCAAACTTCCAAAAGAGAGGCTAAAAATTGAGGTAGTGTGTGGCAGAATCAAGCTTCCTGCAAGCAGCTCCTGTCAGATGATAGAACTGAGCATGAGGTCTAAGTGGCAGTGAGTGGAGAAGCCAGAAAGCTAGAGGTACTGGACCGCGAAACGCCTGCCAAGGAGGTCATGCTGCTGCATCTGTGTAGCTACGGCGGTGAGGATGCCCAAGGGCGGGAAATGCCCCATCTCAGCAGTGTGCCCACAATGCTGGGCACAAGAACATCAGATCTGATATTTGCCCTGATGGCTGCTGGTCTAGCTTTGGTCTAACTTTTCCTAGTTTCTTCCTTTTCTTTCATTTTTGGAATGGTAAAGTTTATTCTGTGCCATATGTAATTTATTTTGTGACTTTTAAAGGGACTTACACCTTTAGTCTCGGAAGAGCCTTTGAAATTAAACTTTTTGAGCAATGATGAAGCAGCTAAGACTTTGGGAATCCTGGAGATAGACTGAGTGAATTTTACATTTCTGGGTGGGCATGCGCTTTGGAGTTAGGCACAGGACGGTGCTGGTGTGGTCCAGGAAAGTGGCCCGTAAAGACCTGTGTCAGAAGCTTCCCAAGAAGCACTTGAGCTACTGTAAGGCAGAGCCTGGGGGAAGACATCTGACCTGGGGGGATGCCCCTGAAGAAGGCAGTGGAGCCCCAGCCCCCTTCCCATCCTCTCTTTTCTATCCTGGCAAGAAAATGAGTGGCCTTGCCCTGCACACCTGCCACCGTACCGTGTGCTGCCTTGCCACAAGGCCCCATGGCTTCAGGACAATGGATTACAGCCTAAATCCTTCAAAACCATGAGCCAGAATAAAACTTTTTTTATACATTGCTTTATCTCAGGTTTTTGTTACAGCAACAAAACTGATTAAAAGTATAATAATGAGAGAAATGTGATGCTCACTTTAATTTTATTTTTATTTGTAGCTCTAGTCTCAAGCCAATTAATTTCTCTTGGATAGCCTGTTCAGTAATGCTAATGAGGAATATTTGATTACACAAACTAGCACATGCACTTGCAATGATTACTTACCCTTTATTGACATGGCGGATGTCCCAGCTTGAACTCATCTCTACGCAAGTAAATAATCTTCTGGGGACAAGGAAGGATTTGCTTCGTGGCAGTTACTCAGCACTTTGAAAAGCAGCTTTTGAGAGCGGGATAAGAGTGAGATAACTCCATTTGCAAAACTAAAAATAAAAATCTTCAATCCTGTCTGTATTTTAATTAAGATTGCTTTAAACAAGTACGTAATCTCTATCATTATTTTATTGACTCTTCAAATCTGGATATCTAGAAATTTTAATTCATCGTTTATTTTCTCATTTTCAGATAGCTTAGAGTCTAGCAGGAAGGAAAAAGCACCCACACAGATGCCTGTGACATGAGGGAGGCTATAATTAGACAAGAGCAAAGCCAGCAGCCTGGCACGTGGCCAGAGAGTAGGCTGAAGCTTCCTGAACCCCTGACACTTAAGGCTTGCCTTTGAGGCTGAAACGGATTTCAGCAGGAGGAGATGGGCTGTGGCATTTTTCATAAATAATAATTTATAATTCATAAAAAGAGCAGGACCCATAAAAGAAGTTGACAGCAGTTTCAGAAAAGTCAAGATTCCAGTTTAGCAGGAAGAGGCTCAGGGATACATAATTCATTCAGAGAAAAGAGAGGCTATCGTATTGATCGAGACGATCAGAATTTTGTGGTGAACTCCACAGTTGATGAGAAAATGCTAAAGACAGTGTTCAGGGGAGTGACCAGCAGTACGTGGACATCCTGGAGCAGGACAGCATGAAAGAGGCCTGATTGCAGCAATCTAAAGGGCGGCTGAGGCGTAGGCAACAGGAGGTAGTGGAGAGAAGGACAATGAAAAAGCAAATCAAGAGATGTCCTAGAGAAGGAGCGTGATCTGCAGAATGTACCCGACTATGCGCAGTGTGAACCAGGACGCAGTTCAGAGGGGAGGAAATACCCGCACCCGCATCTGGTTCTAGGGAAATAGGCGCCAGAAATTAAAATGAATATAACAGAGAAACTTGAGGGGAGGATATGGACACGTGGACAGAGTATGGGAGAAGTGTGCAGACGGGCATACCGGACGCCCAGTTCTCCAGATGGGCCTTTCCTGGGGCAGAAGGGCATTTGGGACAGGGAGGTTAGCCGCTTCTCCATAGAGGTGAATCCCAACTCTGGGTTTTTCTTTCCCTTATGGGATTGTTACGGTTTGTGTCCCTCAAAGCCTCAAGCAGTCATGGCTTGGGCTTCTAGAGTTTTTGATTGATTCATGATTTGATGCTGGAGTTATGGGTGTGAGAGGGGCTGGGACTAGGCGTATGAGCACCGCACCCACGGGGGGG
>NDGN011429681.1:482-11666 GCA_002564285.1 Tympanoctomys barrerae | reverse complement strand
TTTTTTTTTTTTGGTAAGTTCCATTATTTGAGTGTTATAGGTGTGTAAACTCGGCAAAGTCTCTCTCTCTCTTTCTCTCTCTCTCTCTCCTTCCTTCCCTCCTTCCTTTCCTCCTTCTCTCTTTCCCTTTCCCTCCTCTCTCTCTCTTCCTGTCCTTCCCTCCTTCTACTCTCCCTGTTCTCTCTTTCTCTCTTCCCCTCCTCTCTCCCTCCCTTCCCCCATTTTTTCCCTCCTTCCCTCCCTCCCTTCTCCTGCAGTTGCTAGGTACTGTACTACCTATGGAGCTACTGTGGATTACCATGTGGAGATGGCTTGGGCTGTAAAGTAACTCCTCAACAAGGAACAAGGCATGTCTCACAGAGATAGAGTGCAATATGAAATCTGCATGAGATTCAAATCCCTGGGTCCACATATGAAATTTGTTATAAAATAATACAGTCCAATTTTAAGAATCTGTTTGAAATTGGCATTATTTCCTTTAAATAAAAGGAGATTTGACTCACTTGGAACTTAAGAAAGAAATTGTCTTCTATGAAATCAGAGAAGAAACCAAAATGATCAGGGAAGAAACATGAAGAAATTCAAGGAGAAATGGGTCAGGACCTAGGGGGGAATGAGAAACTATATTTATGGGGTGCTGGGATTGGGCAGGATAACTGTCTTGTTCATAGACAGAGGGCTGTCGTGGTCAGGTCTCCTTTCCTATGAGGTGCTTATCAGAGCCACTGCTTCTAACTATAATAAGGGTAAAATATTTGCTGTGAAATTGAGCCATTCAAAAATAATTTCAGTAGAATGAAAATAGAAAAAAAGCATTTTAACTACGCTGTATAGAAAATTGACCCTGGAGTTAAAGGGGCTTAGGGACTTGGTTCCAGAAATAATTTTTCCATGAAAATATAACAAATTTATTATAATTTGATTAAAATGGTCAAAATAATTTCTTCATTTTAATAATTATGTTGAGAAAGGACAGCTCTCATAAGTTCTTATTTGGAACAGACCTCTGTCTTGAGATTAATAAGCAAAAGCCAAGGAAGTTTATCAACATTATATTTAATGTATATGCAAGAGATACCCAGGGAATCAATAGTTCTCAAAGAGGTGGCTCTGAAGTTCGCTTTGTACAGAATATTTTCAACAAAGAACTGTACATTTTTAGAGAACTGACACTATGAATGAACAAAAGATCTTTGTGTCTAAGAGCAGCCTCTTGGGGGAGGCTGGACTGTGAATCTCGATGTGGCAGATGCCTGTGTGTTTCCAACTCGTTAAGCTGCGCAGTTGTCGTGAGTGGCTAGGTTTTCTTCTTCCTATAAAGAGGGAAGGGTGCAGCTACATTTTCTCACTGTAAATCCAAGTCCAAGTCATGCTTTTAGGCAAACAAGGAATGTAGACAGGTGGCTGCATCTGTTTCTTAATTGTCTTCAGCTCAACGACTCGTGGGGCAGTATATTCTGGCATCCCACACAGAAAATGCTTCGCTCAGTCTTAAATGCAAGGGTAATCTCTAGGTCTAGATGTCACATGATTCGAGTTTTGTCCACCTGTTTAGGCACATGGTTTAGAGCCCCTTTCTGCATAAATATGCTAATGTTGCTTTCTCCTATTCATGGAAAGAGTCAAGATGACTCTTACCATTTGCACATGCTATCCCTCTGTCCTTTTCTTATCTTCCTCATTCCTTCTTCCATGTAGTTATCACCTCCTCAGAGAAGTCATGGTTGAATGGTCCATCTAAAATAGTTTCTACCATCAATCCCAGTTCTCTTACTTCGCTGAAGTAGCGTCACAGCATTTTGCATGACCTGAAATCATCTTTTCTACTTGTTTTCTTGTTTATTTCTGTCTCTGAGTAATCCAGTCCTGTGCTGAAATCCAATAGGTGTTTAACAAATGAATTCCCAGGCTGGCAAAATAGCTCAGTGGACTAAGTGCCTGCTTAGGCAAGCACAGATACTAGGATTCAATCCCTGGAACCCACACTGGCCACCAACTCTGGACATGGTGGCATATGCCTGTAATCCCAGTGCTGGGGAGGCTGAACACAGGAAGATCACTATGAGTTCATCTGAGCTGTGTAGTGAGACCCTGTACTACATACATTTAAAAAAAAATCCCACCAGTGAGATAGCTCAGTGGAATAAGTGCTTGCCTGGCTAGCTCAAGGTCCTGAATTCGATCCCTGGTACCACAAAAAAAGAGTTAAATTAAAAATTAAATGAAAACAAAAAAAACCCCACTGCACCCCACAACCTCAGATCACTGTGTTTGCCAGTATCTTTTCTCCCCATTTTCTGCAAGACATGTCTTACCTGTGGTAGACACTGAGAGGCACTATCTAGGTTTCTCTCCAGGGAGAACCTTGTTACTTAGCTGAGGGGAGGACAGTGAGCAGGCAAGTGTCATCTGTTACCTCCTAGAGCATCTTCCTAGCCTCCCATGAGCTTCTGCATTTCCCGGGGTTGGCTCCAGCTAGAAACTGGGTGGGGCAAGTAGACAAGGCCCTAGCTGGCTGAGCTTACGGAGAGTCACCTCTGTGGGGCAGTTCCCCTACAGTGTCCCAGCAGGCTGCCATGGCACCTCAGCATGGGGTTCCCTGCCTCCTCACCCCCTGGCATGGCTTTTGTTCTGTGAATTCCCAATGCCCACTTTACATCTCAAACCCAGTCTCAGTATCTATGACCTGTGAAAATTCTTCATGAAACTAGCATTTCCTCTAGCCCTTGACCCTGCGTGCTGCTGGGAGATCACATTTTTGGTTGCTAGAGAAGGTGCTCAAAAATGATACCTACAACTTTTGTTCTACTTCCTGTAAATCAATCGCCTTTACTCCTCTCCTTCTTCCTGGGGGATGCAGTACAGACATGGTGCCAAAAAACAAGCTTGCAACACAGAGATCAGTGCAGAATGAAAAAATAGAACATGTTTTCTTTGATGACCTTGTGGGACAGAAGCCTCTACTGGTCCTGAGGCATGATTTAACCTCTGGATTGCAGCATTCCACTGAATAAACTTCTATTTTCTTGATCAGTTCTACTTCAAAGTCCCTTGTATAGAAATTCAGTATATATCCTATTTAATTTTTGCTTAGAGAACATTGTCTTTGACAAAGAGTCTAGGGTGTCTATTTACTCCAAAACTCTCCTTTTAGGTCATTTAAACCTAAGACCAAAGACACGAGATGATACAGGGATTGAGCTATGAGTACCTAAATATGTGCTTCCAGATTATGTTGATCTTAACCTATTCCCATTCAGGTCTGTATCTCAAGGTTGGGCTTTAGACCAATTGCGTTCCTCAGACCTGTTAGTTAGGTGGACCTCACCCACCTGGCCCCTGAATCACTGCTGTCTGGTTCTCTACCTGTGGACCAACTTTGGACACCACTGTTAGGGTGTGTCTCTGATGCACACATGATGCATGTCTCTAAATTCTTATACTGCTGATCTCTTTAGAACTACTCAGTCAGAACCAAGCTTTATCTTATTCAATCTTTGTTTCTCCTGCTTAGATCCGAGCAATAGTTCTCCAGACCTGAAGGAGTTCTAGGAGCAGCAGCAGCACACCTCAACCTGGTCCACTGATATGAGATGGACACACACACACACACACACACACACCCCTAAATTAACTTATAGCTTAGACCACCTTAATAGAATTTTGGTACTTGTTATGCTTTGTGTCTTGTTGTCCCCATAAAGCCTCATGCAGTCATGGGGTGGCTTTTAGAGTTTGTGATTAATTCATGATCCAGTGCTGGGATTATGAGTGTGAGTGGTGCACCCACCCTAGGGAGGATAGCCAAATATAATATAAGGGGGAGAGCGAGGCTGGCTCGCTGAAGCAGTAGCTGCTCCTTCCTTTGCTGTTTGCTATTTTCTGCCACCATGAAGTGTGCCCACTGCCATGTGCCGCTCTGCCTTAGAGCCAGCTGAGTGAGGACTGAAACCTCCACTAACTGTGAGCTAAATAAACCTTTCCTTCCTTAATTTTGGGTGCTGGATATTTTTTCCCAGCAACGAGGAGAAAGCAACCGAGACAATACATATGTTTCATTTGAAGAAAGTGATGGTTCTATTGCTAAGTGGTCAGGCTGAATTTGGAATATTATGTCTGTGAGTGACAGTGTGCTATTGTAATAGCACAACAGAAAAAGATATTCATCTTTTAATTAACTTATTTGACAACTATGCCGAGCACTCCCCATCCACATGCTGCCCAGGCCCACCCTGCTTAGCATGAAATATCAGAGGAGACTGGGAATGTGCTCAGGGTCACTGTAGACTTTTGAGCTCCTATTTACTTTGTGAAAACACATGCACAGACATGATATAATCGGTAATGGGATGAAGTGAAAAAGCTCTGTGTTCTTTTTCCAGGAAGGAAAGTGGGCAAGTCCAAAACCAAGCACAAATACATGCACAAGATGAGGGATGTTTTAAGAGTTTAAAGTTATCCTCTTGGTTTTTGTTTTTTTGTTTTTTTCTTTTTTGCAGAACTGGGGATTGAACTCAGGTCTTTGTGCTTGCCAGGGAAGTGCTTATTCTACTGAGCCATCTCCCCGGCCCCTTAAAGCTATTCTCTTGGGTAAAACAATGCCAAAGAAGACTCAGGAACTGTCTTGAGATATCTATATGAGTAATGCAAAAATGGATTTTCCTTCTGGGCATCTCCTGAAGGTAGTAGTCATGGAGCAGGATTTCCTGCTGCACCATACAAAAATAATTTAGTATTAACCCCTTGAGGCAGGAAGGCAGAAACGTTTAATGCTTTAGGGATACTGCAGATAGGATGCATTTGAGTCATTGGGCGAGTACTGATTGAGTCCCTGTTAGTTGCTAAGCATCGCTATGGATGATACTGATTCCCACTCTTGTGGAGTTGACCCTCTGCTGTGCTGGGAGTGAGTGAGGCTGCACCTGGCCTTGAAAGTCCATCCACAAGGTCAATGTCAAGGTCAGATCTAGGGCACAAGCAAAGGAGATGAACTTGAATGAGAGGCCAGCTACTCAACTACAGTCTGTTATAAGGGGCTGTGAGGTGTGGAAGCAGGTGAATGAAGCCTTGTGATCCATTCTCTGCACTATGTAAGAAATGCTTTGTGGGCTGGGGAGGTAGCTCAGTGGTCTAAGCACCTGCCTGGCAAGCACAAGGTCCCATGTTTTATCCCTGGTACTGCATGCTGTGCCAGCCCTGGACCCTGGGCACATTGTGCCAGCCACTGAAACCAGGCATGGTGGTGTATACCTATAATCCCAGCACTGGGGAGGCTGAGACAGGAGGACCACTATAAGTCTGAACTGTGTAGCAAGACCCTGTATCCAATAAATAATTAAATAAGTATTAAAAAGCCTTTGAAATTCACTCAAGCATCATTTCTTCCTTAAATCCCTCTTAAATGGAGAAAATCCTGAGAATCTCTATGCTCTTCCCTTGTAAGGGAAGCAGCTCAGGGGGCTTTTGCAGTATCAAGAGCTGGTTCCAGGTGTGGGGGTCCTTTGGTTACAGATGGCAGCTTTAGGACTTGATTTTGTAGGTTACTAAGACAAAGACAATCAGAGAGGAACTGGAGAGGGGAAAACCACATGCAGTGGAGGGACCTTGATGGCAACGGCCCCAGCGGGACCCCCACACTGCCCCCTAGAGTCTACACGAGGCCGATGTTTCTAGGGAAAGTGGGCCATCAGAAATGTCATTCCATATTCCCGGTTTTCCTTGGGACCACCGAGCTCTCAGATCTTCTCAAATCTTGGAATTTTTTGAATCGCCACAGTCTGTGTTGCTAGTGGTATGCTATTGCTTCAGACTTTAAGGACTTTCCATTGCTTTTAGTAAAAAGCAGAATGGCGGATGAACTACGCCTTCCTGGAAATCTGGCTTTCAGCTTCTTCAGCACTGGCTAGGCATAAACTGCGTCTCACTGCTGCTGGTTTTGCTGTCCTTCCCTGGGTGCCTTTAGCCCACTGCTCACCTTTCTTATATCTCGCTCCATAGATTCACTCTTCACATCATATTATTTTATCACTTTACTTATTTGCTTTTCCTATTCATTGCTGTATCTACAGCATTTAGAACAGTTGCTAGCATAAGACAGACATGAAAGAAATGAGGAACACTGCCCTAATTTATGAAAATGCATACTGGGCCAGCAAGATAGCTCAGCAGACTAAGAGCCTGCTTTGGCAAGTGCAGGGACCAGGGTTCGATCCCCGCTGCTGCGTGCCGTGCCGGCCCCACCCCCAGGGGGCGCTGAGCTGTGACTGAGTCCTAGTGGAACGGTGCCTGCCTGTAATCCCAGCACTGAGGAGGCTGAAAACAGCAGGATCAAGGAGTCTGAACTGCGTAAGGAGACCCTGTACCAAATACATAAATGGAAAAAAAAAATACATACCATAGCTGCCCACTGCCATAAGCTGTCAGGACGTGGCGCTTTCCTGCTGTCTGCTTAATCCACCAACACCTGTAATGCATATGAAGCTGAATAGCAGGGTAGCTAAGCTTGTGGACTTTGGAGAAAATTTTCTGATTCTCCATTGACTTGCTGAGTGAGTTTAGGCAGCTTATTTAAACACCATGTGCCTTGTTCCTGTAATCTGTAAATGAAAGATGTTAATACTAACCCTCAGTGGATATGTTTGTTGTACAGCGCTACCGAACCATTAATAATTACTCTCCGGGTGGACTTACCCCCCTGAAAGTTGCAAATAGGTTAACTTCCAGGAAGAGTTTATAGCTTTTACTTCCACTACCTCCCTCTGAAGATTTTCATACAATAGAATTTTAAAAATTGGAACCAGAAATGATAATGTAGCCATATAATTTTATTATTGCTTTTAAATATACCTTATCCTTTCATCCCAGGAGTGTAATATACTCCTTGTGTGGTGAGCTGGGAGTAACCAGGGTTCCAAATGGGTCTGTGTGTTCTCTCCTAGGTAGGTTAAGTTGGCTCACAGGGGGCAGTAGTTGTGTAGATTATGTTGATGATATTTACATCTAGAAGATCTCAATTTATTGTAACAAAATACCACAGATAGAGTAGCGTGAACAGCAGGCGCTTATCCTGATTTCCAGAGATTGAAAGAATGAAATCAGAGTACCAGCAGGATCAAGTTCTGGGCAAGGAGCCCCTTTCTCATTTGGGGAGAGCCACCTTCTCATTATGGTCTCCTTTAGTATAGGGAAGGCAAGCCCTGGTCTTTCTTGTTGTTGTAAGGATACTGACACATAGGCCCCATCCTCACAAACTCTTCTGAACTCGATCCCTTCTTAGGAGCCCCAATTCAATGCCATCACATCGAGGGTTAGGGTCACCACGTATGGATTTTACAGGAACACAATGATTCAGCCTACAGTAAGTACCTAGGAGGATTCTGAGAGGTAATGTGTGTGAAGTGCCACGTATAGAATTTGGCTACAGGAGGTACACTAGCTGCACTTTTGAGTCTGTGTTTGAGTGAAGAAATCTTCTTTTCACTGGACTGAACTGATAAGGGTAATTTTAGCTAAGTCCCCCTGGAAAGTTCAGATATTGTTAAGAGAAGAGACTGCATAGTTACAGGAGAGGCATATATTGTGTCAATTTTGCAAGAGATTCATTAATTTACTATCCCATATTTTATTACATTAATTTGAATTTTAATAAAAAAACTAAAGCAAAGTGATTCTTGTCTTGAGGAGAAAATAGTATATCTATGTAAGCTCAGAGAACAGGATGCTAGAAGCGAGGGACAGGCCTCCTAAATTTCCCCAGAGAGTATAGCCTATCAATTTATAGAACGGAAGTTTTAAAAGCAGACCTTTTGTACTGAAGTGGTGAGTTTGGCACTAATGGGAAAATCTTACCTAAAAGTCATGCTAGGATGTGCATACAAGGTTGGTGGACAGGAGAAAGAAAGCAGGGTAGGCAGAATGGAGACAGCGATGTTCGGTCCAGCTGCCTTGATACCCCTAAAGAATCTTTAACAGCATCTATGAGCTTGGGGGCTTGGGCTTGCCTCTGGGACCTGATCCCCACTGAGACAATACCTAGCAGGCTAAAGAATCAGTGACAGTTTTTCTTAGGTGGACAAATGATGTCTCAGACCAAAGCCCCCAACAAGAATGCCAGATAATAAATCAAGCACCAAATCAAACTTTTTGGCATAATAAATCTTTTGGCTGAATTAACAGAAAAGTTCAACGGCAGGGTTTCAGACAGAGTTAGATCCAGAAGCTCAAAGGATACTTATAGGACTTACATTCTTCTCTAGATTTGGTTTTCTTGAGATTGTCATCAGCTCAGGCAGGCATTGGCCCTAGGCAATTCTAGAGCTTCCCACTTCTGTTCTACCAGTCTAATAATTCCAGGATGATGAGTTCATACCTTGAGCATTATTTCTAGAAAGTTCTGAGATCTCTTTTATTGAGCCATTTTGCATCACATTCCTAGCCACTGAAGACTGTCTTCAGGGGCTTTGGAGGGTTCTGATTGTCTGTCTTGGGTAATATGCTCACCCCAAGGGTAAGAATCTCTGTGTAGTCAGTACCATCAAAAATCAGAGTCCTAAAGCACACTGGGGACAATTCCCCATGAGATAGTTGGGATGTTATTAACAGGACAATAGCCATCGGTTTGAGGTCTTATAAACAACTCATATTTTCTATGTTGGACAGACTTCTGGTTCTGAATGCCGAGGGCAAGAGGTAGTCTGCAGGGACCAGCCACATCAGAAGTTCTAGTCTCTGGTTCAGAAGTCAAGTCAGGATTTGAGCCTGATAATGATTTAAAAACCTTAAATAACCTGGTGTATGTAAAATTCCATGATTCCTAGGTACACAGGGGGATTTGTCTTGACTACCATTGTATCCTCAGAAGTTCTCCCTATATCTGGCATACAGTAGGGGTTTATTAATATTACTTAGATAATGAATGAAGTTATATTATAAACTCCTACCAGTACTTTGGCTACTAATTTTGTAACAGTGGCAGCATATAAATAAGCTGCTATAAATTTCATGAGAATAGTAGTGTATGTGATAAAATAAATGAGCTATTCAAGACAAGCAACCTACTGATACATATCTACTAATTAATTTTTACTGAATGACTACTATAGGACAACTACTATGATAAGCACTTTATTTTTGTAGCCCATTTAGTCTTCCCAACAGTTCTATTCCAACAGTTCTATAAAGGCAGGTTTTTTTTTTTTTTTATCATCCCATTTTACAAATAAGATTCACAGAGCTGAAATCATTTGCCCTAGGTTAAGGTCTGGGTTAAGTTAGATTGTATAACACCCCCCCATCTCTGGGGATCACCCCCCCCATCTCTGGGGATCAAGACATCATAAACATCTCCTGATCATTTTCAGGATGGTTTGGGTGGACAGGCCTTCTGTACATGGTCACTGGCACCTGGCTCCTTTCGTTCCTCCCCCCAGGTCAGTCGTCCCATGACATCCAGTGGATAAGGAAAGACACAGGAACAGGTAATCTGCACTGTAACCAGTGTGGTGGTGGATACATTGCCTCAACTTGGTTGGATCACCTCAGAGGTTCCAAGCTCTGGGACGTGGGGGTCTCACCCAGCCCAGCAGGGAGAGGCCCACCCTAGGGTGGGGAGGGCCAGCCCCAGAGTGACTCAGCATGAAAAGGGTATGTAAAGGTGTTGAGGAAGGGTTCAGCCCTCCACTTCTTTGGGGGAACTTTAGTCTTTGAAGTCAGGTTGGACTTCATCTCCTGGCTTCCAGCGCTAGACTCTTAGGCTTCCGGCTTGGATCCTTCAGCTTCTGTTGCAGATTCCTCAGTCTTCCACTGCAGACCCATGGGCGGACCGATAGAGGCTCGCACAGCACACTGCAGGGAGCATCAGACCTTGGACTGAGTCCTTCAGTCTCGGGTGTGCAGATGCCCTTTGCGGGCTTCCTCATCCAACTCTGCCACTGACCCTTGTAAACCAATCTTGCAATTTCTTATACATTTGTGCATCTTGTGTTATATCTGTTCCTTGTATTATATCTGTTCCTCTAGTAAAACCCTGACTAATACAACCAGCTTGACCAGCAGCGCCACAATGACACTTCGTGTTATGGGAGTTGGCCCTTTCCAAAAGCACTAGTGGCGAAGCGCAGTCACCTCTGACCTACAGCCATGCCCGCACTCGCACACCCAAACACCGCGACAGGCTCACGGGGCTCCAATCCTGTTTGCCTCTTGCCTCACCTCAGCCTTCTTCCTGAACCTCAGCTCCGACCACCGCCGGACTCCCTCATTCATGAGAGCTCAGGACCAAAGTTGCCAATGCGGGGCAAAAGGTGAGGCTTGAGAGTGGACAAGGTCTCCTCGATTATTCATTTCCATCCAATTCCACCTGTAAAAACCCTCTCTACTACAGAAAGCCCAAAGTTGAAAAAATTGAAGGATCTGGCTCCAAGGAGATTCAGTGATATTAGGTGAGTGGGTACGAGCCTTCTAAGGCTAACCCTCTTCCCAGTCTCTTTGATCATTAGATTTGTTCTCAACTTCACACATAGATATTCTGTGATTTCTTTTTCCATTTTGGCAAGTTAATTAAACCTGTCTTTAATTTTTCCCCTTTACCGATTCTCTGGGAGCACTGGGGAAAAGAAGTGAGTCTCTAATCTCTGGAAGCATTTGTCATGGAATATTCCAGACAGCCAGAAGCATAAACCATTCCCTCCCTGAGCCCGGCTTCTCTAGCTCTGCTTATTTCAGGCTGCCAGAACTCATATCTGACTGCTGTAGCAACTGTAACTTGGGGGGAGGGAGGGTCACCTAGCAAGAAAATTGAACAATAAAAATCTCAGGAAATTGGATATTTAAGCATTCAAAGTAATTGATATTGAAGAAAGAGTATGATCAACTCGAATTACATTCCCAGAATCTATTGCCCATCATTTGGGGTGGCCACATAGCCCTGATATAAAATTATGAGGGTTCATTACAGATGCAATCAAACACGATCATCTTCATTCCATACATCAAACCCACGTATACCCCCGATCCCTTGTATCTTTGTATTGCTATATTCCTGAAACAGAAGGTTGAGCTCTGGCATTTTCATGAGATGACAATTTCTAAGATTTTTGTGTCCCAGAATTTCTACATTAAGTACAAGATTTAGAAAAACATAAAAGAAGGTAAAAATACCACCTAGACAGCTGGAGGTAAGAATAT
>NDGN011429661.1:0-10881 GCA_002564285.1 Tympanoctomys barrerae | reverse complement strand
GCTGTAAACAGGGGGATCACCATGAGTCCAATCTAGTAGTGAGACCCTGAACACCCTGTAGACTCTTTCCTAAAATAAAACAAAGTCTGCTGGGAGTTAGCTCTTCTACATGTTAAATTTATCTATAGGTTGCTTTTTCTGGATGCTTTTGTAAGTTATGTTATTTTTGCATTTCACTTTCCAGTTGTACATTACTAGTATAGATAAATATGATTGTTTTTATGCTTTGCCCACATATGTGACTTTGCTTAAACTCGTTATTCTCGTAGATTCATTATAGATTCCTTGATATTTTCAAGATAGACAATCATAGGTTAGAAGAATAGAAAATGTAGGTAGGATTACACATGGTTAGTTATTTAAGTGCCTTGTATGTGCTAGGGAAGCACTTGACCTCTGAGCTATTTTCCCAGTCCCTACTTTTATATTTAAGATGTGGTCTTGCTCGGTTGCCCAGGCTGGCCTTGAACTTGGGATCCTCCTGTCTCAGTCTCCAGAGTAGCTAAAATTAGAGATGTGTGCCACCCAGCCCAGTTGATAAATGGTCTACTCTATACAAGAGTGTATCTTCTGAATCTTTAGCTGTTAGTTACATGTTCTTTTATTATGCTAGATAGTGTGCTAGTCACTTTGACATTATTTTCCTAGTTCTCAGGTAAGCCTTGTGAAATAGACCCCACTACCGCCATTTGGGAACTGAGGGAAAGGGTGGGAGGTGTACAGCTTGCCGGAGTGGCCTTGTTATAAGTGGTGGAGCATGAGCTAAGGTTCCTCGGCACTGGACTCAGTTGTGCTGCTCCTCGGGCCCTCCCTGCCCCCTGCCCGGGAGCCAGCTCTTCTCGTGTTGTCCTGGCCCTTCCTGGAGCCTGGGGAGAAATTCCTGGTCTTCCTTTCATAACTGCTTTTATGTACTAATTGAACATCACCTTTTCTTCAGGTCAAGCAGTTTCTTTTCTTTGAATTAGGAACTAAATTATGCAACAGAGAGAGTCAACTTACCAGGTCATTAAAGTAAACCTCAGGTCAATATGAAAATCCTGTAACTGTTTAGAAGTATTTTCAGTTCAAAGAAGTGATCATCATTGCTGTGTAGTGGGGGATTGAGAGAGAGTTGTATTTGAGCTCTGGGCTGTTTCTTATCCTTGAGCTGTTCTTAGACAGAGTCACCAGAATCCGGTTTGCTGCCCCTCCCTTAGCAGCGCCTGCCACCATGTACAGATGATACTGCTGTATCTTGGAGGAGGACAAAGTGCTCAGAGTGCCTTTTGGTATTTATTCCCAGGAATACGGCTTTCATGTTCTTTACTGTTGTTAAAATTTAACCATTTGTAAAATTTGTTCTTGTTTAGGGTAATGCAAACTTGGATATCCAGAATGTGAACCAACAGACTGCTCTGCACCTTGCCGTTGAGCGACAGCATACCCAGATTGTTAGGGTACGGTATTGATTTTTTTTTTTTAAATGTATTTAGTATTGGGTCTATAGTGCCTTACCATGTCGGTCAGACTTGTAGTGATTCTCCTGTTTTCAGCCTCGCAAGCACTGGGATTATAGGCATGTACCACTAGGCCCAGTCTCAATCCTTATCTCAGTGTGCCCTGGGGGCAGGGCTGGCATAGCACACCAGGGACTGCACCCTGGCTGCTGTGCTGTGCCTAAGCAGCCACTTTAGTCTGCTGAGCTGTCTGGTGTGGCCTCAGTATTGATTAGCATACAGTTTAGCTTGCATGTTTTTTTTTAACCAAACTGAATTTTGCAACCTCTTGAAAATTGGTAGTGTCAGATTTCTTTAAAAAAGAAAAGAATAAGCTTTTACTATAGGTACACACCTATAATCCCAGCACTTGAGAGGCTGAGGCAGGAGGATTGCTGTGAGTTCAATGTCCCTTTGGGCTACATAATGAGACCCTGTCTCAACATATCAGTGAGTCAGTGAGTCAGCCAGTCAATCAATACATACATAATTTGCTGTAAAACCTAGGACTTTAGGCTAATGTTTTATATCAATTGAAGGGAGTTTTAATGTCTAATAGGAAAATCTTGTTTGAGTTCTAATTCTATTTTGTCAGATTTTTGAGTTACTGGAATGTCAAATGGGAAATTTTGAAAAAGGAACATACAAATTTGAAAAGTATTTGTTCTTAGTATATATTATTGAGAAGTAAAGTGGAGACAAAGCTTTGCCTCAACATTTGCTACTACAAAAAAGACAAAAACTTTCTTAGTTTGGGGATTTCAGACAAAATAGTTGAATGAATATTGGTTTAAATATTTTTGTAAAAAAAAAAAATGGTAGACAGTGATTCCTAAGGCTTGGTGGCTAACGCAGCAGTGTTGGTATCCATGTGAACTTAGTAGAAAAGTTAATTTCCTGCCCTCCGCCAGACCAGCCAGCTCAAGGCCAACATCTGCTTTCACAAGATACCTAGGAAATCTGCATTCTCACCTTTGAGAAGTAGCATCCTAGACTGACATTTATATAACCTGTTAGAACAACAACAAAAAACATAATTTGCCAAGACAAGACCATATAGTTAAGATCGATTTTTTAAAAAGTATTTCGTGTGTGTGTGTATCATATAAAATTTTTTTGAATGTATTTTAGTATAGAGTCTATAGGGTCTCACTACACAGATTGGATTCATAGTGATCCTTCCTGTTTTTCAGCCTCCCAAGCACCTGGATTACAGGCATGCGCCACCACACCCACTCTTGTTGGCATTTCAGGGCGTACTGGGGGAAGGGGCTGGCACAGCAGTCCAGGGACCGAACCCCCAACCCCTGCATCTGCCTGAGTAGGCACTTTAATGTGCTGAGCTATCTGGTTAGCCCTTAATAGTTACATCTTAAAATTTTTTTTTCCTTAAATTTCTGTATTTATTTGATACAGGCTCTCCCTATGCAGTTTAGACTAGTAGTGATCCTCCTGTCTCATCCTCTCTATCCCCAGTGTTGGGATTATAGGTGTGTGCCACCATGCTCGGTTTTGGTGGCCCCGGCTGCCCTTTTTGGGGCTGGAGTGCCATGTGGTTCCAGAGATTGAACTCAGATCCCTGCACTTGCCAGGCAGGAGTTTAAACTGCTGGGCTATCTTCCCAGCCTGGGATTGATTTCTATAGGTATTATTTTTTGAAAGCTCTTTGATGGTATGTATTTGTAGAAAGGATTAGGACAATTGATAAATGACCATAAGCAAAATGTTTAATAAACTTTACATTTACTGTGTAAGTTGTCTGTTGAAATATGTCAGCTATGTGTTTTATCTAAGAGGGTGTATTCCAGCAAACATTTCCACATTCATTGTTAGTTGAAATCCTTTTGCTAAAATTGATTTATTTTGGGGGTTTGATCCCTGGGTCTGCTGTGCCAGCTCTGCCCCTGGGGCATGCTGAGATGGCAAGTGAGACTGGGCATGGTGGAGTGCTCCTGTAATCCCAGCTCTTGGGAGGCTGTCAGCAGGCAGATGACTACAAGTCTGATCTAGTAGCTAGACCCTAAACACCCTGTAGACCCTTCCCTAAAATACAAAAAAAAAAAAAAAAATTCATTTATTTTTCATGATATTTAGACATTTCTTATGAACCACACATTTGGAGAAAATTGACCAGAGAATGGAATCCGTTACTTTGCTTGTCTTGTTTAACTAAGAGAAAAAAATTTGAACATTATGATTTAGTCCTCTTGGGAGATTTAAAATATTTCAGCTCAGTATCTAAAAGTGAGATGAGGAAAAAAATCCTAAGTTTCTCTCATTGTCATCTCAGAGCATATAAATTAAGCAACATACTGATTTCTTTTTGCTCTAATTCATTATATTTGAGTTACTGGAACATATTCCTCTTTGTAAAAACCCACAGGGCTGTAGCATAATGCAAAGCAGAGACATTAGTATCATGAACTAGAGAAACCCGTCCTGCATGTAGGGCCAGGGCGCACTCACTGCCCCTTGGAATACGGTCTAGTTTCTCATGGGTGTGGCCAGTTTACCAAAATGAGACCTCTTTGTCCCTTAGCTTTTGGTCCGTGCTGGTGCCAAGCTGGATATTCAGGATAAGGATGGAGATACTCCTCTGCATGAAGCTCTGAGGCATCACACGTTGTCTCAGCTGCGTCAGCTGCAAGACATGCAAGATGTGGGGAAGGTAGATGCTGCCTGGGAACCATCGAAAAACACAGTGAGTAAAGATAAGCTTTCATTCAGTACAGGTGGAGCATCTTTTAAGGCAAAATATTGTTTTTACTGCTCATCTGATCAGTACCAGGAAAAATATCTTATCTCAGCTACACATTTAGAATTTCAATTTATGGTCTCTTCCCATCCTGAAGCATTGACCTCCAGAATCCCTATCTTGCATTACTATATTTGTCTGTTCCTTATTTCGTCCTTTTGTCATACCCCTCAGTCAAGTGGTTGGGAATCTTGGCTAGGCCCCCAATACTTGGCCCCCAAATAGAGACATTCTCATTAGGCCTGAGAGGGAAAACCTACCTGAGTAGAAAGAAGAGAGGAGAGATGGCTAGAGGACTCCAAGGGACAAATTTGAAGTTATCCAAATTCCAGATGACAATGGAACATCCTTATGGCTGCCCTCTGGGAACATGTGATTATAGAGAGAGGAGCACCCCAGGTGGCACCTGTCCCCGTCCAGCCCTCCAGTGTGAACATTCTCTAGGATGACCTGGAGAAATGCCTTATAACACAAGTACTGAGATCCACACAGGCTATAAGACCCATGGCATGGGGACAACTAAAGAAGACAGTGCAGTGTGGTCGATGACAAAAAGTGGCGGCAGATAAAGTGGCAGCTTTTGAGATTTCCCCATGAACTCTTTAGGGATGGGCCATCCTCTCCCACTCACTAAGACTAAATTAAGACCACTAAGATTAAAAGAACAAAGGGGCTGGCCAAATAGCTCAGTGGATTAATGTGCCTGCAAGCAGGTGAGGGGCAGGGGGTTCATTCCCCAGGCCTGCCATGTCAGCCTCACCCCCAGGGCGCACTGAAATGGCGATTGAGACTGGGCATGGTGGTGCGTGCCTGTAATCTCAGCACTTGGGACGCTGTAAACAAGAGAATCACTACAAGCCTGATCTAGTAGTGAGACCTTGAACACCCTGTAGACCCTTTTCTAAAAATACAGGAAGAAAAAGAAAAGATTAAAAACACAGGGCAGGGTCCTTAGCATAAGATCACCTCTGCCCCCTTGAGGACATCACAAATTATCTGCTGCCACTTTTTGAGTCATCGACCACTTGAATCTTCCCCAGACTTAACCTTGAGTCTTCCACTAGCCTCTCCTTTCATTGTACACTCTGAATAAATAGTTGCTGGCTTGGACTGTCTTTGTCTCTGTCCATCCCTAGATATTGACCTCTTAGACCCCCATCTTGTGTTACTAAAAGAATTCCAATTTATGAACAAAATATTAATCAGTACTAATAATATTGCTGCACAATCTTACCAAAAATTACTCAGTTCTAACTTTAGCCACTCAGATAAGATCTGATATCATACGGCTTGAATTTGCATTTCCATAATACTATCAAGTATCTATTTGCTTGTCACCACATACACTAGATGATGTATCTATCTGATCTAATCTGTTTGCATTATTTTGTTGAACTCTTTGTTTTCATCCTTTTTTTTTTTTCCAATGTATTTGGTACAGGGTCTCACTATGCAGCTCAGATTTGTAGTGATCCTCCTGTTTTTAGCCTCCCCAGTGCTGAGATTACAGGTGTGTACCACCATACTTGGACTTGGTGGCTAGCTCAGCACTCCCAGGGGCAGGGCCAGTGTTGCATGTGGTATCGGGGATTGAATGTTTTCATCTTTAGTTTTTTTCTTCTACTAGGGGATTGAGCCCAGGGCCCTTGTGCATACTAGGCAAATGCAATACCACAGTCATTGTTTTCTTATTATTGTTTTTTGTTAGGTTTTTTTTTTTTTTTGGTTTTGTTTTGTTTTGCTTTGCTTTATTTTTTGATTTTGAGACAGGATTTCACTTTGCAGTTCAGGCTGGCCTTCAACTCACTTTGTCAAGCCCTGGCTGGCCTCCAGCTCACAGTAGCCCTCCTGTCTTAGCCTCCCCAGTGCTAGGGTTACAGGCATGCACCACCACACTCAGCACTCTTATTGTTTCAAGTGGTTATATAGAATCTTTATTTAGTGTGTATTATTTATACAGATCAATGAGTTTCATTTTTGCAAATTAGTACATGCATATAACATACTTTACTCATCCCACTCCCCTCATTCCCTTGTTCCACCCTCCCTGCTATTTTCAGTATATATAATAGATTTTGACCAGACCCAGACCACTTCCACTTATTCCATTCCTCTTTCCTACTACCTTGTCATCTTCTTTAGATTCCATACACTAGTGATATTTTTCTGAATCATCCTTATTTTGAGTGACGTGGTGGTCTCCAGATCCACCCATTTTCCTACAGATGACAGAATCCCTGGCTGAATAATAGTCTGATGTGTGTATATATCACATGTTCTTTATCCATTTATTTGTTGATGGGCACCTAGGTTGTTTCCATATCTTGGCTGTTGTGATTGAGCTACAGTGAACATGGGTATACAGGTGTCCCTGTAGAATGCTGACTTTAATTGCTTCAGGTATATACCAAGGAATGGTACAGCTAGATCAAATAGTAGCTCTATTTTTAGGGTTTTTGCTTTTTTTGTTTTTTAAGTTTCATGTTTTTGGAGAAACCTCCATACTGATTTCTACAGTGACTGCACTAATTTTCCTTCTGCCAGTAGTATAGAAGGGTCCCCTTGGCCTTGCAACCTTGCTGGCATTTAAAAGTTTTGCATTATTTGTTTTTATTTTTTGAGGCAGTGTCTTGCTGTGTAGTTCAGGCTGAGTCTTAAACTCATTGTGTAACCCATGTTGGCCTCAGTGTTCCTCCTGCCTTAGCCTCTGGAGTGCTGGGATTACAGGCGAGTGCCACCACACTCAACAAAATTTTTTGTTTTCTTGAAATGGCCATTCCAATCCAGGTGTGGTGGTGTACACCTGTAACCCTAGTACTTGGGAAGCTGAGACAGGAGGATTGCTGTGAGTTTGAGGCCAGCCTAGGCTACAAAGTAAGTTGAAGGCCAGCCTGAACTGCTTAGTGAGACCCTGTCTCAAAATACCAAAAAAACCCCGTTGCTACTGTATAGTTTTGATTTGCATTTTCCTGATGGCTAAAGATGTTGGACATTGTTTTCCATATACTTGTGCACCATTTGTACTACTTTTGAGAAGTATGCAGTTTAATGGTCCATTTATTGATTGGCTATTTGAATTTTTGGTGCTTTTTGCATACTGTATATATTCTGAATGTTAATCCTCTATGGAAATAGTAGCTGGAAAAGATTTTTCTTCCATTCTGTAATCTGCCTCTTTGCTCTGTTGTTTCTCTTGCTGTGACAAAATTTAATTTTGTGTTGTCCCATTTGTTACTTCCTGCACTTTTAGAGCCCTGTTCAGGGAGTCTTTGCCTATGCCTGTGACTTCAAGGATTTTGTACTTACTTGCTTTTAGCAGTTTCAAAGTTTCAGTCCTTATTCCTAGGTCTTTGATTTATTTTGAATTGGTTGTTTTGCATGGTGAGAGAGAGGAGATCTCATTTTAGACTGGTGGACAGCCAGTTTTTAGTCTGGTGGATAGTCAGTGTTTCAAAGGCCTTTTTTTCACCAATGTATTATTTTGGCTCCTTTGTCCAGAATCTGATGGGTATGGTTGTGGGTTTGTTTCTATGCCCTCTGTTCTGTTCCACTGGTCACATGTCTATTTCATGCCAGTGCTGTGCTGTTTTGGTACTATGACTGTGTAATATTTGAAACACACTATTATGATGCCTTCAGCCTTGGTCTTCTGGCTTAGGATTTTTTTTTTTTTTTTTTTTACTATTGCTGAGTCTTTTGTTTCCATATCAATTTTAGGATTTTTCCCCCTACTTTGAGAAATACTATTATTATTATTAATTTTTAAAAAATATTTATTTGTGCAGGGTCTCACTATGCAGCTCGGACTCATAGGGGTCCTCCTGTCTCAGCCTCCCCAGTGCTGGGATTACAGGGGTGTACTACCACACTCAGTTTCGGTGGCTAGCATGCTATGCCTGGGGTACCGGAAACTGAAGCTGGGTCCTTGTGCTTGCCAGGCAGGCACTTCTACTGCCACGCTGTCTCCCTAGCCCATTTCTCCCTACTTTTGTGAAGATTGTCCTTGGTTTTTTGATCTGGATTGCGTTAACTGTAGATCACTTTTTTGATGTGGCTGTTGAGCAGTATTTATTCTTCCGGTCCATGAACATGAAAATCTTTCTGTCTTCTGGTGTGTTCCTCAGTTTCTTTCTTCAGTGTTCTGAAATTTTCATTGGTTAAATTGATCCCTAAGTATTTAATTTTTTGAAGGTATTGTGAATGGAATCGTTTTCCTAATTTCTTTCTCAGATAGTTTATTGTTGATGTATAGAACAGCTGTTCATTTTTTAAATGTTCATTTTATGTCCTGCTACTGTGCTGAAGTCAGTTATTCACTCTAAAAGTCTTCTGATAAGAGTCTTAGTTCTTTTAAGTATGAGATCGTGTAATCTGTAACTAAGGATTGTTTGAGTTCTTCCTTTCCTGTTTATATCCATTTTCTTTCTCTTTCCTAATTGTTCTAAGATTTTAAGAATGGTATTGAGTAGAAGTGGTGAGAGTGGGCATCCTAGCCTTGTTCCTCATTTTATTTTATTTATTTATTTTTGTGGTACCGGGGATTGAACTTAAGACCTTGTACTTGCCAGGCAGGCACTTTATTCTTCTGAGCTGTCTCCCCAGCCCTTTATCCTCATTTTAGAGGAAAAGCTTTCAGTTTTCCCTGTTCAAAGTGATGCTGGCTCTGTGTTTGTGGTATGTGACCTTTACCTTAGAGACCTATCAGTACCTGGTTTATTCAGAGTATTCAGTATGAAGGGGCGCCTTTTTCTGCACCATTGAGTTGAATGTGTGATTTTTATTCTCATTCTATATAGGTAGTATCTTGTGTTTATTGATTGACATGTATTGAACTATCCTTTCATCCCTGGATGAAACCAGTTGCATAATGGTGTATGATCTTTTTAATATGTTGTTAGATACAGTTTGCAAATATTTTCTTAAGAGGTTTTGCATCTGTGTTCATCAAGGACATTGGTCTGTGTTGTTCCTCTTTTTCTTTTTTGTCCTTTCCTTGTTTTGGTATCATTGAAAGTGTGTATATCCACTGCTGACTGAATCCAGAGGTGTAGCCCTGAGCTATATCCTTAGCCCTTTAAAAGATTTTTAAATTTTGAGACAGGGTCTTCTACATTGTGCAGGGTGGGCTTGAACTTGATCCTTGCGCTTCTGCTTCTCAGAAGGTTGGAATATCATAGGCATGTGCTGTCACGCCCACTGGAGGTTCTTCATGTCACCTGAATACAATTTCCTTGTCGGATATGTGGCAGGCACAGGTTTCTCAGTCTGTGCATTGTCGTGTTTTGCTTTTCTTTTCCTCCTTTTCTTTCTGTCATAATAATTGATAAAATGCTATGTTAATTTATTCAGTGTAGAAATGATAATTTTGACAACAGTGTTCCAAAATGCTTTTCAAGAATGATGTGTGTAAAAAAAAAAAAAAAGAATGATGTGTGTGATTGGATGCTCTGCGGTATCAGGCTCCGGAGGGTCCCTGCTCTCTGAGTGGCGGGGTGCAGTGCTAAGTGCTGGTCAAGATGAATCCATAGCTGTCTTCCTGCATGTAGGGGGCAGTCCAGATTGAGAGCTTCATCTTCTCTGCCTTTTCTATACACATGGACTTCACTCTTCTGAGAAGACTCTGAGATAACTTTTTGTTTGATCCAAGTTTCCTCAAGGTGCTTCTGGATCCAAATGGATCTAGATGTACCAGGTGGGATTACTTTTGAGGATCAGCTTTTTGCTGCCAAATTCCGGGGAGATACAGGTTTCACACAGCAGGAGACACGGAGCAAGCTTGCTTGTCGAAGCTTTTCCTTCCTTAGCGGTGTTTTGTTTTCTGAGATGGAGTCTGTATCGCATAGGCTTCTTTTCTCAGTTATTTTTTCCTTTCATTTTTAAAAGTTAATCACCAGCAGATGCAGAGCCAAATTAGTAGAAAAGAGGCGGGGTTGGTGGCATGCGTCTGTAATCCCAGTGCTTGGGAGAGGCTGAGGCAGGGGGAGTTTAGTGAATTCTAGGCCAGCCTGAGCTGCACATCAAGACCTGTCTCAAAATAAATAAATAAAGGAATGCTATTTCTGTATATGTAACCAGAGCCAAGGCAGAGCCACTGTAGTTTTATCCACCTCTGCAGTTGGAGTGTGATTCCATTCTCACACTGCATGCCTGAGAAAATTGAGAGAAGGGGCAAGAGGAGTGGGAATTAAGACCGAAAGTCATGCCCACCACACGCATGAACATATGATCGAATGTATAGGGAGAGTGTATTGCTAGCAGATTTCCACAGGAACAATCAGAACTTCTCATTTGCTTTCAGTTGATAATGGGACTGGGAACCCAGGGGGCAGAGAAGAAGAGCGCAGCATCTATTGCCTGTTTCTTGGCAGCCAATGGAGCTGACCTTGGCATTCGCAATAAGAAGGGTCAGTCGCCACTCGATCTCTGTCCTGATCCAAGTCTCTGCAAAGCGCTGGCAAAGTGTCACAAGGAAAAAGTCAGGTTTGTATTACTTATTATCATAAAACTTAATATTCTGTGCATAAAGTATCATATGATTGTGTAGTGGTGGAGCTCACCACCTGAAAATCTTTATCTTTGGAGTTTCTGTTTTTTTTTTTTTTTTTTTTTTTTTTTGCGGAACCGGGGATTGAACTCAGGCTCTTGCACTTG
>NDGN011429636.1:0-14105 GCA_002564285.1 Tympanoctomys barrerae | reverse complement strand
GCCAGCCGGCCCCGCCCCTTGGTGGGCTGAGCTGGCCACACACACAGACACACACAAATAAATAAATAAATAAATAAATAAATAAATAAATAAATGTTAAAAAAAAAAACATTAGATAGCCCAAAAATCCAATAGTTAAGGTCTTTAGCAGCTTAAATTTATTTTTTAGAAGATATTGTCAGCATGTGTATATCTGTATATGCCTGTGCCTCTTAGTTTATTCATTGTGCTTCACCATAAAAATATTTTCATCATTATGATAGAAAATATGTGAAATGAAAAGTGAAAGGAGGACAGACTCATCCATATTCCCACAATGGAGAAATCACATTTTTAGTGTCATGCTATTTCCTTCATTACCAATATGTACAAATTTTTGTTTATTTCCTGGAAAACTGAACATAGTGTATTATAATTTAACAGATTTTTTTCATTTTCTGTGTTTATTTTAAAATATTAGATAATTCTGTCCTTAAAAAAGGCCCTCTATGGGTCCATACTTTACAATAGTTTTTCCCTTTCTTCATTCCTCTGTTTACATGGCAAGAATATTTTAAAAGCTTTACTAATCTTTCTGTGCTCCTTTTCCAATCCAACCTCTAGACTAAACTGGAAAACCTCATCATACCTAACTGGTAAGCAAATTTCTCTAGATTAAGGCCCTCAAATCCAGTTATCCTACAGAGAAAAAACTGGTGTGTGTGTGTGTGTGTGTGTGTGTGTGTGTTTTAAAGTGATGTGGATGCAGCTGGTGAACAACAGGAGAGCACATCTTCGGAAAGCCACCAGTATGTGGTCAAGGTCATTGTCAACCATTAGCTGAGAGCTTCCACTGATCCTGTTCTCCTCCTGTGGCTAGAAGAGCCTCTACTCTTCAGTTTCTTTGCATATCACAGGGATCCCCATAATGCCACCAACTGGCCAAATCCATGATCCCCACATGGCCCTGAGGAAAGCTCATGACTACTACCAAAAATATGCCTTTCTTCTCCTCCTTCACAGGTTCTGCACAAAAAAGCATGGGTTATGCTCAGCCAGTAACACAGAAGATGTAGGCTCACAAATAGGAGGGCAAAGTTATCGTTATATATCACCTGGCAAGCATCTTCCCATTTCCAGCTGGGCTATGTTTTTTCTATTTTTGCTACTCAACAGGTGGCAAGACACTAGCACGTCTTTTGTTTAATCCTATGTGGTAAGTGGTAAATCTTTATATAGCAGTAAATCTTAAAGTTTTTGAAGGAAGCAGGCTTATATAATATTTTTAGAAACAGATTAGTTAGTAACACAATCTGAATAACATTCGAAAAGGACATTAAAGGGAGAAAAATGTTGAGGGGATGGAGAGAATTATGTAGATTGCATTTAATGTTCAGTATATTATTTGTGAATAGAACATGTTATTTTATGACTAGAATTTAACTGCAGCTAAACTTTATATGAGTGTTGGTTTGTATTAAACATACTATGAAAAATCTTTTGCTCTTTGTGAGCATTGAGACTGCTTATAGTCCAGACCTAATAATATTTAATAATAATTAATATACACCCAAGGAAGACTCTAATTATCAAACCATAGCAATCTAAAAGGAGCTAAAATCACAATATATGATGATCAGATGCCATGTTTCTTTCAGTTGGGATTCTAAGTATCAGTGAGAACCCTAAGAAGACAGTTCCTTTTCCTTACTCGGCAATCATGATCCCCCTTTGCTTCCCAAAGGTGATTTAAGGAGATAAACACATGGGATTCACTGAAGTCAGAGCTTTACTTAGAAGTCTCGGCCGTGACAATTTCATGAGAGAGTCAGCTGGCCATCATTATTTTTATTGATCTCCAAGCAAGTCTATTCAGTATTCTAATGAAAACAGATAAAGTGGGTGATCAAAGCAGGACAAAAAAGACAGACTGCAGAAATGCTTGCAAAGGCGCATGCATTATTATCCCAATAAATACTTGATGGATACATACGTTCAGTTAAGTGAAATGAATGGCACATTTCTTCTTCCATTTTCTTATTTGGTCAGAAAAAGTTCAGGAAATAGCATAGAATCTCAAATTTTAAAACAAAAATTGTGATTCCATCCCACTATTTATAGGTACACTACTTCTGCAAGTTTTTCTCCATTAAAAGCCCTTTTCTAGAGACATTGCTGCTATCATTGCTGGAAGTTGTCTCTGGAATGAAAGGATGATTTCATAACGTTTTATTTATCACTCTGAGGATAAAGTGACCTCTTCATGAAAATGATGTGATTGTATATTTTACCATAAAAATTTAAAAATTGTTGTACTGAAAGTGAATGAAGAGATGCATGAAATAGAGATGAATATATTTTTCAAAATTATGGGAAACCAGAAATGTGGAGGAATCACCTGCATAAGATAGAGATGCATCATTTGCTACTTAAAAGTTGGCATGCTTTAATATGGCTTTAAAGTTTATGACCCTTTCATTGAATTTTAGTGGCAAAAAGTATGATCAAGGTTACCCTTGACTCCACAAAGTTAGGATGAAGTAGAAGAGTCTGTCTCTAACCAGAAAATAGAATTCAAAACAGGGGCATCTTTTGGCTTCTCTTTTGAAACTTTTAGTTTGTTAGTACATGTGTAGAGCCTATATTCCTTGTGAGACATTGATACATGTGCACAAACAACACATTTTAATTCTTGCTGTCATCCCCTTTCCTTCCATCCCTACCCCATTAACCCTTCTATTGATCCCCTTGCTGTTTATGCATTTATTTTTGTGCAATTTGCAGGGTTTCCTTCTCTCTGCCCTGGTTCACAGCAAGCAGCCATGCTGGAGAACTTTTAGTATCTCCAATCACATTCATGTTTAGTTCATCTAGCTTTGCTTTCCCTTTTCTTTCTTTCTTTTTTTAATATAATCCAATAGATACAGGATCTCAGTGGAAAACATTCAGCAGCATAAGTTATAAAGTTAGCATAGATATCCAAAAAATGTATATGGATTTCAGCCATGCATCACACAAAGAAGTGTCTGGAAGCTAATTGTCAATTGCATCTCTTGCAATTGTAGAGGCTGAAGGTAACTTGTATTCATCTCATGATGTCATCATATTTTAGTATTAAGATATTTATACAAAGTTTTTCATTTCCTGGGGTACACATTTATGGCAGAGTGTTACATGGGTATTTCATAGCATTGTGTCAGATCAAAGACTTTATCCTGAATTCACCTTAATCCTTTGTAACCTTCTGCTTCAATTTCCACTTTGTGGTTTCAGGTTAAAAGTGTTCCGATGCTAAAACAAACCAAGGCAATGTCCAACACTCAGCCCAAGCATTTGTCACCTGGATATCATAGAACTTCTGGAGGACAACCCTGTGTCTTCTTCATCTTTTGATGGCTGTGACTGGAATACACTAGGACTTGGTGAACACTTTAACATAATAAACAAGAAGGGAAGGGATTGTTTAGACAATAATTTTATGTACACTTCATTCAATTAATTTTTGTAACAGCACCTTTGTTTATGTATTGAGGTTGCATTTGCTTTGCATTCTAGCATCTAAGAAAATAGAAATGATCACAAACTACTATATATATATATATATATATATATATATATCAGTAAAGAAAGGGTTAATAGAATGGTGAAAAGTGGGATTTAGACTATAAAACTATTCTCATCCTAATACTCTTTTTGTGAATTCTTTTCAAATGTGTCTTATTCCATGTACATGGAGTATCTAGAACAGCCAAATCCATTGTTACATGTCTTTAAAATAATAGGACATAGGCTCCTTGGTCCCACTAAGATTATCCAATCACAAAAATCCAATACCACAAATAAGTGTGGTGAGAAACAGCAGGGTTGCATACAGATTTGACATATCATTCTACAATCAATTTTTTCAGTACAAAATGGAAACAGGACCTTCACAGCAGCAGACATCACCTTATCTGTGGCATGTTAGCATCATGCACCTCTGAAACAATGAGTATAGCAGAGCACAGACTCAGGATCTTGTAAGATTCATGACAAAAACACATAACCTGAGTAGAGGAAAACCCAAACAAACCCAAACTGAAGAACATTTTACACCATAGCTTATTAATACTTTCCAAAATATAAACTCCATGGAAAAATATAGAATGACTGAAAAATTATTCCAGATTGGAAGAGACTAAGAGGTTTGGGGAACTGGATAAGAAAGGGGACATCAGTAGAACAATTGGAAACCTATAAATTATGTCCATAGATTAGCTAATAGTATTATATCACATTAATTTGCCTGACTTTGAACCCTATAGAAAGATCATATAAAATGTTACCTTACACTGGGGGAAGTTGGGTAAAGAATATGGTAGAATCTTTTGCATTGTTTTGTTATTTTCACTGTGGAATTATTTCAAATGAACAGTTAATTTTTTAACAAGAAAACTCCAAGGATATTGGATTTTAATACAATATTTAATGCACTTAAGGGGAAAAAGAGGGAATAAATATTGCAGAGTTGCGGCATTTCCTTAAGATCAGTGGGCAACTTGAGTGTTCTGGCATTCCAATTAAAGAGAGAAGGGCAGAAAGACATCCAAAGTCAGTATGTCTGCACTGACAGCAGTTTCAAAGAGAGCAGGGCTTCATCTGAGAGCCACCGCGAGGAAGCCATCACTATCCCTGTCACAGCTATATCTGCCACCAGAATCAAAGGCAAGCTTTACTATGATCGGTTGGGTCAGGCTGTTAATGAAGGTCAGGTCATGGATTGGATTCACTCTCAGGGGCTGTGCGTGTGACTCTGTTCCTTTGGCATTGCACTGATCACAAGGGGGCCAGGTGAGAAGGCCAGACTGCATCAGATTGAAGCCAGCTAAGCTATGGGAAATAACAGAAAGCCTCTCTCCCTGAGGTCACCATTAAACACAATGGACACCCTGGAATAGAATCATTGTCATCTAAAATATGCTTCTAAGAATAACTATGCCTGGAAAAGGAACCCTTAATAGATTCCCTTCCCTCTCTTGAACTTACTTATAATTAGGAGATGTGGAAGGATGAGGCTGATTGGCCTCCATGTGAGCCACAAAAGTCCAGAAATTCTCTTTATCAGTCATGCATAATGGTTTTGAAGTCTACGTTTTCTGATTCGATATCACATAGGCAGACAGAATACATGAAGAAAGAGTCTGCTTGCCTTGATCAGGACAGTGAGCCATTTTTAAGCTTTCATTCCAAAAATATATATATATTGAAAGGGGGCTTCTTTTAAAAGGCATGTTCCCCTGAGTCTACTATGTTTACTAGAATAGCTTCCCTGATGCATTTGGGATTCCAAAGTGGGAGGTGAGCACATGTTAGAAAATCCTGAATTCCAAATATCAACATGTTTTAGAGCCAAAAGCAGCTAAGGAATTAGAAGAGATTTCAGCATGTGATTAATTTTGAAATTATAAACAAACAGCAATTTGAAAGTAAATTTACTCATGCAGGGAAATAAAAAAATAAAGTAGACAGGCTTCACTTGTTTCCAACTACAACAAAAACTATTAAATTTGTGCTACAGGAAAGGTTATCCCTTTGAGATTCTTTGAACATGAGGATTTGTTCATGCAAAACAGTAACGTGTCTTCATCCATTCTATGCTGCCATAACAGGATGCTCAAGATTGGGTCAGTAATAATGAACAGAGATGTATTTGGCCCATAGTTCAGTTGGCTGGACAGTTCCACAGCACAGAACCAGCATTTACTGAGGACTTTCATGCTGTATCATAACAAGGAAGAAGAAAGAAGGGCAAGAAAGCATCAGAGAACAAGGAAAGACTGAAGTCACTTTGATGGTAAGCCCATTTCTTCGATACCTAACATATTCTGGGGATGATGACGTTAATCTATTCACCCAGGCAGAACCCTCATGACCAATCATGTCTTACTAAGCCTCATCCCCAAAGCTATTACACTGGAGGTGAAATTTCCAACATCTGAACTTAGGAGGGCACTTTTGACCATAACACCGATAACAGGGAAGTGCCTCAGGGTGGAAATGCTGCTCTATCGCTCTGCTTTCTCCACTGAGCTGTGGATTTTCAGGTCCTCCACAGCCCTTAGTCACCAAAGAAAGTAGTGGAACGTAAGTGAATAATCCATAGAATGTTTTTAACTTGTTTCCTATATCAATTTTTTAATAGATTCAGAAAAATGAGCTATTTCATTAGGTTGAGTCTTGCTGAAAGCTCGCCATGAAAAGACAAATAAAATAAAAACTAAAAACACTTTTTTCTAAGATTTGTGAACTCACATTCCACCTCTGCTGAGTAAAGCCAAGAACAGCAACAGAAATCAATGTTAGAAAAACCAACAACTGTGGAAAAGAGGAAAGGAAAATCCCTCAAGACTCTAGAGCCACTGGGTTGTAAATAGTCTTAAACTTGGGCTTCTAAGACAAAGATACCAGCCAATACTATAGTAAAATAGCTGTGTCATGTTCAGATTAAACAATTCACATTTGGCCTCTCCATCTTGATCTATGTTTTCCCAAGGGCAGACTTGAATAAACATGTCCATGTTTTTATTTTTCTTTCACTCTTTTATCATCCAAAAAATAGACCAGAAATACATTTCTCTCACCCATTTGCTTTATCAGCTTTAAAAGATATAATGAACAAATACACTGAAGTCTATTTCTCCCTGGAAATATTAAAATTTATCTCACTATTCATACACATTCCATAAAGAATGATGGCAGGAAATATTAGCAAATTGGTGCATTAAATAATACTGTTAAATGTGCCGCCTCTAAGAAAATCATACAAAGTATAATTAAAATTATCTCCTCATGAAAGCCCAGCTTCTCTGTACATACAGAATCACATCTACTATTTGCCAACCAGACATACAAGCAGTGAGGACATCTGTTCAGTGGCTGGACTGCTCAGAATAATTCACTTGATCCCCTTTCTCTTGATAACCATGTATTTACAAATCATGAAAAACTGCTTTCCTCAGCTTGGTCAGCAAATTCCACACATTATCTCTTTAAATGCAAAGAGTACAATAGAACTATAATTTAACAGATGAGAAAATTGAGACTCAGAGACTCCATAGAGGTGGCTATGGTGACATGGCTTAGACCCACAACACTGCACACCTATACTTCCATGATGGAAACAAGCTTTCTCTCCTGAAAAAGGGTTTTCTACATTAGAACCCTCCTAACCACAGGCGTGCATTAGATGCTCAGTATTGTCACTGTCTGTGTCATCGGTACTTTCAATCACCTTTCTTCTCTCAAAATGATTTGCCCATAGAGTTCCTAAGAATCAACTTTAAGTGTCCCCTTCAACAACATGCAAAATGTCCTTTGTTTCCTAAATTGTCATCATTATGTTATAATGGCCCCATAGACAATAGAAGTAATTTTAAAAACATGAGGATCAACTTAAGTCATCACATGCAAGATAAAGTGCACGCAACCAGGTATACACAAGCTTTGAGAGAACTGGCTACAGTTTGTGGATAAATATTCAATCTGTAATCTGATTAAACAGATTCCATACCATCCTACTAGTCAGGGAGCTGCCATCCTGAAAATGGTATCTAGAAGTTGCATGCAAAGATCATTCAAAGATATGTTGCTTTTTCCCTTCTGGAACAGAGCCCAATTCCGCTAATGCTTTTGTAACTGCTGGTCTCAGACCCATCTGCTATCTCTGTCAATACACATCTATGCCACACCCAGAATCAGATCTCCAGGACAAGCTCTTTAGATTCTTAGGGGATTCTGATGACTGTTTTCCAGGAAAAACTGGCCACCACCAAACCAAGAAGCATCATGGGAAGAGAAAGTGCCCTTTTCTTTCTTTAGACTCAGAAGCACCCACTCTCCCTCCCCATGAACTTGGCCACACAGACACTGATATGATGAGCAACCAAGCAGAGTGGCACAGAACCATGTATTTTTCCCTGAATATATCTCAATGTACCCTCAAAGAAAGAGCCTTCTCTTAACCTCCCTTATTTTAGCAGGTCTTTCTGAGAATTCAGCCACCAGTTAGGAGAAAGAATATTAACCCTCCTACATGTGACAATTCAACTGTCATAAATCCCCTCTGGGGAGCTGCAGCTAGAAAGGAGAATGGCCATGGCCACAGATGAGGAACTGTGCCTGTAAACCTTCTCAGAACCTCCCAGGCTTTCCTGTGGAAGCCTCATCCCTCTTTGTTATGCTGATATGCAATCCTTGCTGGATGGTTAAGGAGCCACTCCTCAGAGGGTCTTCTACACATACAGGAGAAAAGTGAAATCGCTTTCTCTACCCATCTTAGATCCTCCAAAAGGGGCCTTATATACTATACTGGTTGAAGATAGCCTAACAAGGAAAACCATCAAGGATTGTTGATATATCTTCTGTGCATGTATCCCATGAGTGAACCCAGGGATGAGTAATACAACGTGTTCAGAACTTAAGTTTACTTGCCATCTTGTTAAAGGAAAGGAGATTTGGGCTTCTGTATTAGGGTCTGATTGAATGAAGGTGGTAAAGGTGTCTATCTTTTCCTCTCCAGATTTAGATTAACAGCAGAGAAATGTAAGAATCACTAGGCAGACAGTTAGATGTCAGTATGGGACAAAGGATTCTGAGAGCTCACAAGAGCATTCTTTGCCAGGTTTAGTTAAGTGCAGAAACAAAAACTCAATGTGCAATACATGATTTATTAGGTCTCTGAGCCAAAGACACAGGGTCTCTTTTCTTAGAAAAAGGTACACGATGTTTCTGGTTGCCACAGCCTATGGCCCAATGATACCAGAAAGGGAAAGAGTCTTTAAAGACTCTCCTATCTTGGGATGCAACTTGACTTAGATTAAGATGTTTCCTTTCATAAATTTATTTTGTAAGTTTCTTACATTGTTAAGGCCCCTAAGAAAATCTTGACCATCTAAAAAGAAGAAATTTTTCAATTCTAACTCATGTTCAGAGTAGATATCTATGTACACTGCCCAACTTCTTGCTTATGAATATAAATATATATAATATATAGAAATATTATATAAAATATAATATTTTAGGTATCCTTGTGCAAAGCAGTCTATATGTCTTGATTGAATTTTTCATCACAGGTACAAAAACCTGGGGATACTGAGGGGCCAGTTACCATGTGGATCCTGCTCCCTGGAGATAAAATTATCTGTTCAGATTATAATTCTTGGGCCTGCTAAATAGCTCAGCAGGCTTAGACAAGTGCAAGCAAGGCCTGCTTAGACAAGTGCAAGGACTGGGGTTCGATCCTGGGAATGACATATTGGCCCTACCCCCTGGGGGTGTTGAGACAGTGATTGAGACTGGGCGTCATGGGAGGCTGAAAACAGGAGGATCAGTATGAGTCCACTCTGTGTGATGAGGCCCTGTAATCCTCACATTAAAAAAAAAATTATAGTTCTTGTGAGTTTAGTTCTAATTCCTTATTGGCCATTGACCCTTTCCATTCTAAGTAGAGCTATTGCTTTCCTGTTTGTGCGTGTGCCCTGAAAGTTTAGCTTGATTTTCTTCTTACTGGCTAATTTGTTGGGCCTGTATCTGCTGGCTCTCAATGGCCCTTATCTCAAAGTAATGAATATGCCAAAAAGGCATGCTTGGAGTGGCATGTTCTGGTATCCCTCGATGCATAATAAATCTTTCTATTAATTTTTTAGTTGCCAATTAAATTACAGGCTCTGACCACTCAGACCTAAATTGGTAAAAGAAACTTTTGTCTCCAAGACCCCCAATATCACCAAGCCAATAAACTGACCATTCATTTCCAGGATTCGTGCTATAAGAGAAAAATAAACTCTAGCTTGTTTAAGCCATTTTTGATTAGGTTTTCTTCAACTTAAACCAGAAAGTAAAGCTAATTATTCACTCACCCCACCCTTTAAAAAGACTTTTATCCTCAATATATGTTTGCAATGTTTGAAATTTACACTTATTTTAGGGAGTAGATACATTTAAGTAAAATATATTTATTCTTTTTTTATTCCATTTCACATCCCCACCTGCCTCCCTCCATCCATCTCTATTTGCCCTTTCTCTATCTTTTTTTAAGGCGTGTGTGTGTGTGTGTGTGTGTGTGTGTGTGTGTATGTGTGTATTTGGTACAGGGTCTCACTATGCAGCTTGGACTTGTAGTGATCCTCCTCAGGCTTCTCAGCTCTGGGATTATACCATGTGCCACCATGCCTGGTTTGGTGGCCAGGGCAGCATGTGGTGCAGGGGATTGAACCCTGGTCCCTGCATTTGCCTAAGCAGATGCTCAGTTGGCTGAGCTATCTTGCTGGCCATTCTCTATCTTTATTATTAATATTATCATTTTTAGTTGACATTTATAACATATGTTTACTTTCACTGGGATATTTGAAATGTACAGAATAAACAAAACATATACCTTAAATTGTTTTACTTTCTCTTCTCCTCTGTCTTAGTTACATTTGTCTCATTGCTGAGATGAAATACCTGGCAGCTAAAGGTAAAGAAAGAAAAGTTTATTAAACTTACAGTTTGTAGAGGTTTCAGTCCATAATCAGCTGGCTCCAAAGCAGGTGGCACATGGCAGAAAAAAGCAATTCATGGTGGCAAAGGAAAACCAAAAAAAAAAAAAAAAAGTTAGGGAGATAGTGCAGTAGTCTAACCACCTGCCTGGCAAGCACAACAACCCAAGTTTGATGTCCAGTACTGCATGCCATGCTAGACCCAGAACCAGATGTGGTGGCACATGCCTGTAATCCCAGTCCTGGGGAAACTGAGATTAGAAGATCACTACTAGGCTGAACTGTAATAAGACCCTGTACCAAATAAATAAATAAATAAATAAATAAATAAATAAATAACAAAAGCAACAAACAAGAGCAAGACAAGCCTCTTTCTGTCCCTTATATTGTATCTAGTACACCAGGATTGGTTCCCAGCAATCACTCATCCTTAATCCCAGCACCCGTAATCCCAGAATTGCACTAGGAACCAATCACACACTCTAGATTCAGCCTCTTCTGAGAAAACTCTGTGACCACGTGAGGCTTTGGGGGATTTCTAGACACAAACTGTAACACCCTCTCCCCATCCTCTAGCCTTTGGTCTCTTGGAACTTTTCAAACCAGGGCACAGAATAAGTGGAGGTCAGCCTCTTCTCCAAAGGCGCTAGGTGGGAAACCTTCCTGAGAAGGAGCTCTGAGCATGACAGCAAAACCTGACTGGTTAAAGCAGGCACAAAGGCTTGAGTGTAATGGGAAAAAGTTCCGACATTCGGACTCCCAGAGGAATCCAAAAGAAAACACAAGAATATCTTTTCAGATCAATGTACAATAAATTCTTCTATTCCAAATACTAATGTAATTCAGCTTCTCCCACTTCTTCCTTGAATAAATAACCCATAGTGATTCTAGACTAATCTGGCAAAATGAGTAACAAAAAATTTCCAATATCATCATGGCTTTCAAAAATACCTTCTTGTCATTATTCCTATTATGAAAAAAGTTCTGATATGAACAAAGAAAAATCTATGTGTTTTCATAATTAAATGGTGATTTCTTTCTCAAAGTCCCTTCCATACTGGGGGAATCTGAGAGGTAAAAGAAGCAGAGGTGGATAGAAAAATTAGAAAAAAACACAGGGGCTGAAAGTGTTTCTTTCCCTACCAGTGGAACAAGAGGAGGCACAAAGTGGGGGTGGGCTGACTTCTCAGTACGTGGGCTGCAGAAGGCAGGATGAAAGGACTGGAACAATGAACACCACACCCAATCCTGTGACTGAGTGGGAAGGATTCATGCCCTTGGAGAAACTCACTGTGAACTTGAACTGCAAGCTCAAACTTTTAAATTAACCTGAAAGTTGACAAAGCTTAAAAGTAACATTTGCACCTTTTGAAAGCTGTGTGGAAATTGTTTGAATCTCTTTATTTTGGCCACAGAGAAAAAGCATAGGTATACGTGAATTCTGGGACTCTCTCCATTCAGGGACCTTATACATTCTATGATTTGTCTTCACATGAGGATTTTGACCATAGCTTTTCACTTTAAATCCATATTTATTCCGCCAGTCTTGAAATAATCTAGAAAGAATGAGTTGGATATAAAATTGTCCCATTAACTTCCAAAAGCATGGACAGTGTATTTACACAAGCCCATTTCCTGAGCCTCTGATATCAACAGATCCAGTAATTCATTGTCAATATTCCTTAAAGCACGCACAATGGATCAAATTGTGATTCCATTTGATATTATAAAGAAAGATAAGCTACAGGATCAGCCTTTAAGTTACAATAGAACAAGACAACTTTTTTTTCCAAAATCTATGTCAAAAATTTATTGATTAAAAAAATTAATTATCACTACAACTCTGCAATTATTATTGTAAGGGGCAGATCCACCTCCACTGTTTACATATTTCAATAGTGATAAGATAGGAGCGCATGTTCTAATTATTTCTCCAACTGTGTGTCCATGCCCTGGAATGCTTCAGCCCATGGTGATGGTTGTATACCATGTACATTCAGTTAGCAGTCTTCAGGCTGGGGATGCCTGTGTTGTAATAAGGAAAGATCTAAAGTAAAAGCAAATAAAAAATCAACACACAAAAATTATTAACATTCCTGTACAATGATTATGAACCACCAAAAAAAGAAACCAGGAAAATGATTCCATTGCACATACCTTTGAGGTAAAATAAATACCTAAGAATCACCCTAACTAAGATGGTGAAAGACTTTTATAGTGAAAATAACAGAACTCTGAAAAAAGAAATTGAAGAGGACATTAAACAATTGAAAGATAATTATTGCTCTTAAATTGGTAGAACTAATACTGCATCACGAAAATGATAAAATCACCTAAGTGATCTAGAGATTTAATTCAATACCTGTTAAGATACTAACATTTAGGGGAAAAAAAACACTTCTAAAACTCATATGGAATCAGAAAAAGGTCAAGAATAACCAAAACATCCTGAGCAGCACAGTGCCTGCCTAGTGAGTACAAGGTCCTGAGTTCAATTCCCAGTACCAAAAAAAAAAAAAAATCTATACTAACAAAAACAATGGGAACAGTGCAGACATACACACAAAGAAAATAGAATAGGGTAGGGCAGGGCAGGATAGGATAGGATATAGGAAAAGGTATGATAGCAGTAGGCCAGACAAGCACAAGATCAGACATAATCGAATAGATGGAAACAACCCCATGTGCATATAGGCAGTTGATTTTTACAAAAGATCTAAAAAACATGCCTTGGGCAAAAGACAGTTTCCTTAATAGATGATACTGGGAAAACTGAATAATATTTTCTTGCAAATGATTAAAACTGTGTTCCTCACATACCCAAATAAAAATGGATCAAAAATTTGGATTTAGAAACTGAAATTTCAGGAATGTAACTTACAGAAAACACTATTAACTCATGTACATAGGCAAAGGCTTCTTTAAAACACACTGATAGCACGGAAAATAGTACCAAGAATAAAAAAATGACACTGCATCAAATTAAAAAGCTTCTGAACAGTGAAGAAACAATAGACTAAAGAAGCAATAGCATGGAAGAGGAGTTTCCATAGCTCCTCTTGTGATAGAGAACCAATATCTTAATATATAAAGAACTCAAAAACACTAACCACCAAAAAATACGACACACTCAAAAAATGGGCAAATTACTTGAACAGACCCTTCTTGAAAGAAAGACAAATGGCCAATGAGTATATGAAAATTTTTCAATGTATTTAAATTAATCATTAGGCCACTGCCAACCAAAACACTCTGAGGGCCAAGGAGATGGCTCAGTGGAATAAGTGCTCCCCTGGCAAGCTCAAGCCCCAGTACCAAAAAAAAAAAAAAAAAAAAAAAAGATATTTAATCTTATTGCAGTCAATATGGCAATCATGAAGAACACAAAAACAGGAAAAAAAATGCTGGTGAGGATGTGGAGTAAAAGGAATACTTTTATACTATTGGTGGGATTGTAAACTAGTGCAACTATTTTGGAAATTAGTGTGGGGATTTCACAAAGTCTAAAACTAGAAATACCATTTGGCCTAGCTATATCTCTCTTGGATATATTACTGAAAAAAATAAAATCACCATATGATAATAATACATGTGTACATGTGCTAATTA
>NDGN011429622.1:0-17841 GCA_002564285.1 Tympanoctomys barrerae | reverse complement strand
TGAGATCATATTTTTAAAGAATTTTAGCAGTATGGGAAAGAAAATACAGTGTAGTAAAAAACAAAGTAAACAATATAGGTACTGAACCAATTTTATGTAGAATCTGTAATAAGTACCTAGGAGAAATTAGAAGCAGCCCGGTTAAGAGTCTGAATATGTGTGGTCTGGGGAGAGCGAGGAGTGAGTTTAGGGTGTTTTTCTCTTTATAGCACACCGTCCACAGAGCCCAGGAGCCATTTGAGGTTGCATAAGGACCGTTGTTCTATGAAGCTGGGTCTGCCCTGACTGCAGCATTTGCCTGCAGTGACAAACACCCAGACCAACAAGTTCTTGACTTCAGGTAAAGAATTGGATCTCTTTCTAAGGATGTGTTTATTTTTTGGTACCAGGAATTGAACTCACAACCTCACACCTACCAGGCAGGCATTGTGCCTCTGAGCTATATCCTCAGTCCTGGTTCACAGTGTTGCCTGGGATTTAGGAACCTCTATCCTGTTGGACTTTTCTTGGGAAATCACTACCAGCCCCTCCTATTTCCTGTCCCCTGTACCCCTGCACCCCCCCTGCACTGCAGGCCCTCTTTCTGGCTGCCTGGCAGGCTGGTTTCTGATGGCCTCTGCTAGGCTTATGCCACCCAGCAGCAGCTGAGAGGACACCTGAAGGGCCTGGCTTCCCAGCAGAGCGCCTGTGGGTGTGTTGGCCCTCAGTGGTAAGGAACCGCTCTGCTGTCAGAGCTCCCACCCCCATGTGGCTGACTAACAGGGGAGGGACATCTTGAGGGATAAGCTGCCTGTGACTCAACAAGTCGCGATATGCGGGTTAGAGCCCCTCTCTGCTTGTTGCAGCTTTTGCTGGCTTGTTTTCCGTTTTTTCTGCTCCTCTGGGAAGAGCCATCTCTCTAAGGAAACAGTTCGTTTTAGCACTGCACACCTACTTTGCAGCAGGCCTGCTGCTGGGATGGAGAAAGGAAGACGCAGCCTCCACTTCAGCTTAGTAGGAAGAGAAGACAGAAATGTCACATCTGTAAGATGACCTCTGGGCTGAGTCCTAGTGAGATGGGTCTGCCCTCCCCAGTACAGCCCTGGTCTATGTTCATTGAACACACACAGCACACGTGCACAGACGCACGCGCACGCGCGCACACACACACACACACACACACAGTCGCACTCCAGCCTCTTTCCTGTCACAGCTAGGAGGACTTCAGAGACCCTGGGTGCCATCTCTCCTTGGCTTGTAGAGAAAGGGACCAGAGCTCTACCCAGCCATCCCCGTCTGCAGATCCTGCCTGTTTCTCTGCAGTCCAATTGCACCCCTCCGTCCTGAGCCAACAGGCTCACCTCCCTGATTTTTAACCCACCTTTTTTCTATAAGTTCCTCTTTTGTTTTTTCATAAGTTAAATGCCCCCATTAATAAAAGGGCATAGCATATACTTAATGCACATAGTATTATACATAACATTGTAGATATTTAATGCATCTAGTAATGTACGTAGTTTTAAGGGTGCAAATCTTTTGAGGGTATAGGCTATACTCCCTGCCCTTCTGCTCAAGATGTTCCGCAAGGAAGAGCAGAGGCCAGGAGGTGGGCTGCATTTGATGAGCACACAGCTTGGCAGAGGAACCCAGGTTAAGGGATGACTGGAGCCAGGGACCAGTTGGCTGGTGAGGCCCTCGTATGCTGCAGAGTCGGGGCGCTGGCAGCCAGCTCAGACCGGAGAGGTTTGGAGGATCTAAGCTGGCTCCACTGGCAGTTTCCTAAAATGAGCCTCTTTGAATTGCCTGTCCTCTTCTCCATCTGTCCCAAGGTTGCTCTGTGTAAGGAGGACAGCTGTACCCTGGCACAGTCCAGAGGTGGCACAGCAGTCCTAGAGCCCGTACCTGCATTCTCCTGCATTCTCATATCTGAATTCACTCAGAGCCAGCCCTATGTCTGTGCTCAGCCATAGATGTGCCATCTGAGATGCACTGGCCAGTGGAAACCATGGGCCTGGACCAGGGAGGTGACACCATCTCCCTTGATCTCTCTATAGCATTTGACTCTGTGGGCTTCTCTCCCCCAAGTCTCCAGCAGTAAGAGCAGTGGAGGATGTGGGGGACACAGTACCCTGCACCTTCCTCCTTCACCTCTTGTAGCCTAGGTTTGGCCAGGGGCTCATCCCCACCTCCCAGGCTAGGGCAGCCCCTGGCCGCCAGCCCAGGACCAATTTCCAATGCCCTGCCTTCCCTTGTAGCCTCCCATTTGCAGCTCAGCGGGTCAGGACTAGGGGCTGGAATGACAGAGGATAGTCTCCAACCTGTCTGTGTCAGATCCTTCCCTCCCACAGGGAGTGGGCACCACAGGGAAAAGAGAGGCCCCAGAAGGAACACTGACTCAACCCTGGACTCCAAGTGAGTTTGCACAAAGCCAGACATGCACTTTCCTCACGGCCACAGAGCCCCCTCTGTGCTTACTGCAGAAGGTGACATGGGCAGAAGAGGCAGTGCTGTTTGAGGGCTGGCAGACCAGCGTGGTAGCTGTGTGGCCTTTTCACAGCCTCTTAGCCCCTGTCTCTTCTTATCTGTCCAGTGAGAGAATAAAGATTAGGTTTAGAAAGAACAGAATAGCCTGTTGGGGACACAGGGTGACAGCATATTTTGGTTAAAGTTAGAAAATGCTTTAAAGGAACAGACCTCTGTCCCCCAGTGGATTAGAGGATAGGTTCATGTCAGTTTGAGGGTTCCCTTACCACTGACCCCAGAACTGTGCCTCCACTAGGAAGTAACCTGAAGAGGACAAAGATTCAGTACCTAGAGATTGTGTGTGTGTGTGTGTGTGTGTGTGTGTGTGTGTGTGTGTGACTGTTTTGGGGCTACAAGGAGCATTTCACACCTGATTCCAGGCTGCCTCCTCCTGGGCACCCCACTCATCCCTGCCATCAATGAGGTAAAGATGTCAGTAGCAGGGCCAGGCCCTCTTGTCTTCCTACCCCTCCCCACAGCCTGGTCTTCTGGCCCTGGAGCATTTGCAGAAGTGGGATCTTTCAGTTGGGGAGCAGTAGGTTTGTGCTCCAGGGGCCCCCTGTGGTGACTTTCTGTGGGTTGCCTGGCAGAGCAGGGGGGTTTACCTCCAACCAAACTCTATCCACCCACAAGGGAATGGGCAGGAAGTCTGAAGGCTGGTTGTCCTTGGCACAGAGGCCCGAGCAATGGCACCACCTGCAGTTTGGGGCAGGAACTACACTGCCCATGAACTTGTGGGCATCTGGTTTACCCAGGATCAAGGGGCCATCTCCACTCAAATGGGATCTATTTATTGGGTGAAAAAAAAAAAAAGCGACCAAAACCAGTGCATATTTTAAATGTTTACTTTGAACAGAGTAACACAGTTCACACTCACACAGCAGTGTGACTGTGACATTCACAAGATAACAGGAATGTAAAAAAAGCCCTCCAAAGGCTGGAGGAGGGGCACAGTTTTATAGCTGGATGAATGTCAGTTGAGAGGCGCTATCTGTGTGCTGGCCCCTTTGGGAGGAAGCCATTGGTGACCAGGGGGATCTCCATACTCAAGGCTTTGGGTTTCAAAGTTGCACAGGTCTCTTTCCTGAGGTGGCCTACCGTCTTATACAGCTGTGAGAGTCTAGATGTTTTCTGAGGACTTTTACAAAGCAGCATATCACAAAAGATTGAGTAGGGCCGGGGGTATATAGCTCAGCAGCACAGCATTTGCCCAGCAATGCCAGGTCCAGACTGGAAGAACAGGTGCCTGATGTGCCCGTGGGATGGACGTCGGTGTGCTTATGGTGGTTCTTTGCTTTGGACAGTCCTGGGTCAGTCTGCGTGCTGCCCCCCGCTGGTCATCATGGCAAGGGTGACACTGATCTGGAAGAGCAATTCTCCGAGCATCGGCCAGGGTCTCTGGGGGCTTCCCCGTACCTTTCAGGGATCCATTGAAGTAAAAACTAGTTTTCTCATTGTTATAAAACACCTAGATATATTCTTTTACAAGTGTACAGAAAACAAAGAGCTCATGGGTCTGGTTTCAGACGCCACATTGGAACTAATTTTTAAGACTGCCGTCGATTGAGTTTGGGTGCAGCATCAAAGAAAAACATCCACAGTTATCTGGGACAGCCATTACAGTACTCTTCGCTCTTCCCATCTGTGATAGTCCAGATATCCTCTGTGGGCTTTTACAGAGTAGCGTATCACAAGAGATTTAATGGGGCCAGACTATATAGCTCAGCTGGAAGAACAAGAGTCCAGGCATTGGCAGGGGCAAGGGCACGGGGATACGTTGGAAGGGCCAAGAGTCTGGTGTCTGAGCACAGAGGAACCCAGTCTGGCATCTGCACCTGCTGATGACATTCCCTTTTCTTTCCCCTCCTCTCCACTCAGATGTGACTGGACTGGATGCTCTGAGCCATGGCAGATACCATCTTCGGCAGCGGGAATGACCAGTGGGTCTGCCCCAATGATCGGCAGCTTGCCCTGCGAGCCAAGTGAGTACCTCCAGGGTCCCAGGCAAGATTCCTTCTCAGGAATAGAAGAGCAAAGTTTGGAGCAAAGTGCCTGTTGAATGCATGCCACACTCTGGGCCTTGAGCTAGGTAGGGGCCCAGCTCACCCATGTGGTGGTCCTCCCTATGCTCAGATGAGGAAAGTGGGTTAAGCTCTTTGCCCTATCACTTAACTTGTGAGTGACAGGGTTGGGAGATGCATCTGGAGCACCCAGCTCCCATGGTGTGCTCTATCACAGTGGGCCCCAGGAACCAGGCCACCTCATCTCCCCTTTTTCTGGTCACTGAGCCTTAAGAGAAATCCCTTGTGGCAGGGTGCCTTTGACTCTGCAGAGTTCAGTGCCTAGCGTGATCAGAGAGTGCAGGCTTGCTCCAGGAAGGGCCCCTCGGCCCGAGGTCACAGCCAGCCTGTTTGCTCAGGTCTCATGCTCTTGACAGTGTCCCTCTCCTTGCCTAGCTTTCCTAAGGTCTGTCCCAATTTTCCTGTTAACCCTCAGCCTGGTGATCCCTCAGCACCAGTTAGACCTAACTCTGTCCCTGCACTGCCCTGTCCCCTCTGTTGGGAGGGGTGGGGGTGCTCTCTCCTGCCTTCTACTCCCTCCCCAGCCTTTTGAGAGGTGGAGTCCCTGGTGTCTAATCATTCAAGAGCACCCCAGCATCTGTCACACTGTACCAATTAAGGAAGCCAGCATTTCCCAACTGGGACCAAGTTTAAGAAATTTGCAATTAGATGTTATGAGCCTGCAGGGGGACAGCACCGGAACATCAAAGGGGGACAGGAAAATTAATCTGAAACACCCAAGATGAGTGGCGTCATGCATGATTTGCAGGAATCTTTGCCTCACTATTAATTTGTCCCCTTTGCCCGATGGCTCAGCTCCCTTCCGCTTCTCCCACCTGACCCCTGCAGGGAGAGTGACCAGGGCTGAGGTCAGCTCCTCCCTCGCTTCTGATGCCAAGTAGCTGATGTGTCCTCTGGGCAGAGGACATGTTGCTGGGGAGAGCTCAGCTGCATGAACTCTATATAAGGGCCTGTGTGGCCCTACTGTCCCCTCCAGTGTCCCTTCTTTCTCCCTGACCTCTGCTCTCACTTGGTGGCAACCAAAAGCTGTCATAGCACCTTCTAGAAGAACAAACGCACTGTCTCTTCCCTGGGGTGCACTATGTGGAAGGCCTGCCAGTCTCTGGAGGGTGGTGGTACAAACACTAGGACTGCAGAGCTGGGGCCTATGCCTACAGGACCCTCCAGGAAGCCTGGGGAGCTCCCCTTCTCTGCTCCAGTGTAGGATCCTCTGCCACCACCTAACTTTTCTAAGCCCCTGCTATGTGCCAGGCAAAGATGGTTCAACAGTGGACAAAAACAGTCCATTGTTTGTAAGCAGAGATGGGGAAAGGTGAGCACTATACAAATGCTTCCCCATGTGTAGCAGCTTCAACAGTGGTAATTGGTATGGGGACATGTGGGGATGCTAACACTGTGGGGGTCAGCAGACATTTCTGCAACTGTGGTGCTTATGTTGCAACTTAGGAGAGGAATAAATGTGAGCTGGAAGCAGGAGGGAGTTCTATAGCATGTGCAAAGGCCCTGAAGCAGAAAGAACATGGCATGTAGAGACCCTGCCAGGAGGCCAGTGTGGCTTGAGTGCAGAAAATAGGGGGTGAATGGTGTGAAGGGAAGACAAGAGGGCTGGCGGGGGCTGGGTGATGCAGGGCTTGGCCCTCTAGAGACTTCCATTCTGAGGGGAGATGATGAGTCTCATGTAGATGCTCAGTGGTGCTGAAGCCAGTGGTGGGCACACGCCTAGCCCTGCTAGGAGCGTGCACCATGAGCTGTGAACCTGTGGCTCCTGGGCTGTCCCCCACACAATCCCCCAGAACTTTATGGGTACTGTGGTGGTACCAGGTTCACACTGGGGCTGCCTCCCCAACACCACCATGTCGCTGTCTCCCAAGGCTGCAGACAGGCTGGTCTGTGCACACCTACCAGACGGAGAAGCAGAGGAGGAGCCAGCGCCTGAGCACGGCTGAGTTGGGGGCCATCCTGCAGGTCATCCAGAGGGCCGAGCAGCTGGACGCCCTGGAGCAGCAGAGAATCGGGTAAGGCTGGCGGGGCTGGTGGTGGGAGGGCTGGTGCGCTGAGTCCTGGTGCTCTGTGTTAGCTCTGTATGTGAGTCCTGAGGGCCCAGGTGCTCTGGCAACACCTTGGCGCACCAGCAAGTGCACAGACCCTTGGAGCCCGCCCCCCCCCCCATACCCTTGTAAGCTAGGGATAGGGTTGGATGGATGGGTCCCAGGCTCTGGGGCAGGACTGACCCTAATAAGCCTCTTTAGGAGCTATTGGGCTCTACACAGCTGCCTGCCAGATGTTCTTCAGGCAAAGGACAGATTCACATGGCTTCTGACCTGAGAGCAGTCAGTCCCCCAAGGCCCCAGCAGAAAGTGTCCTCCAGAGTGTTTGAAGTTCCCTTCCGGTCTCTGACATCCAGAGCTGGCCACAACTCAGTTGTCCAACATTTTTGCTGTGTCTTTGTTTCATTACAAAAGCAATTCCTATTTCCTAGAACAACTGAGAAATTCAGAAAGGCACAAGTAGGAAAACACAATCTTACTGCATTGCCTTGGGCAGAAATTTGTTTCATTCTGGTCTCTTTGTTCTTTTTCTATTGATTATATGATCGTTTTTAAGCTTAGACATTGTAGAAACCCACAGTTTTGGAAGGTAAAGGTACCACAACTGCTGTTCTAACAGTCTCCTGTGCCTTAATAATATAGATGAATAATTTCCATTTTAGTACAGGAAGGACTGATATTAGGCTTGCTGGAGTTTTCTTTTATGCTGTCTACCTTGTTTGAGCCCTACCGCTTCAGCCATGAAATGTCGCCAGGCTCTCACATGACCTCAAATGTGGATGACTGAGTGATCCCCGAGCCCCCAGCTGCCCTAGGAGGGTGAACAGGGAGTGGATGGGTGGGGAGCACTTCATGGGGGGCTCTGTGGTCTGGAAGGACTTAGGGACCCTCTTAGCCCTTGAGGTCCTGCCTGCCTTCCTAGAGCTCCTCTGGGGAGCCCTGCTTTCTAGCCCCACTGTGAGAGCTGGGTTCTGCTGGGGAACAGGGTTAGCCAGGAGGTGGTAAAGCAGGTTAACTGTGCAGAGCAGGGAGGTGCATACTGAGTTCATACAAGGCTTAGAAACATGAAGTAGATTGAGGGTCCCCAAGAACATATGGGTCCTGCCACGGCTAGGGCTGTGCCCCTGTGGAAACCAGAGGGCTTGCTGGAGGTTATGTGGGTAGAACCAGCCTCATCTGCTGGTACACTTGCTATCCTGTGGCCTGGCAGAGTGCAGCATCAGCTGGGGAGAGGGGGGTCATGCAGGGGGCGGTGCTGGGCTAGTTAAGCCTCAGGCTGGATTCTGGCTTCATCTCTTTGGGAACTTTGAGACCCCAGCAAGTGACTTCCATGTTTTAGAGCCTCGGTCTTCTCATCTTTAAAATGGGAAACGTAGTATTCTCCCTGGGGTATGTGGTAGTTGGAAGAGATAACATGACCTGTACATACAAGAATTGTCGCATAGTATCTGCTGGATCCTGGAAATAAGGTGGCTGATATAGCACAATACTTCTGTGGATGATGTTCTGTGGCAGAGGTGGCAGTGTGATGAGGGCCGCAGGACCAGAGGAAAGGAACTTGCCCAGGCTGAGCAGGTCTCTGGATGCACGGCCTCTAAGGGTTTCAGGCAGGAGCTGTTTTTCTCGCCTGCCCAGATGCTCAGACCCAAAGCCTTTCATCATCCTGGACCTCTCTCCTGCCTGCACCCAATCTCCTCCTGCTTCCCAGCTGGCCACAGCTGCCCACTGGCTTCCTTCTCCCCGCTCCCCCCATTTCCCAATTTCCACTGAAGCTGGAGTGAGCTTTTAATGATGTCACTCAGACCAAATCACTCCCTCCTTAGAACTCTTCAGCAGCTTCAGATGGAGCTTAGAGAGAGAGAGAGAGAAAAAAAAAAAGAAAGAAAGAAAAGCCAGGCTCCGTTTTGTGACCTGTGAAACCTACGCAGCGTGCTTGTGCCTCCTGTCTCACTGGGCTTCTTTAAAATTTAAATTCCTGCCTTCCTTGACTGCCTGGGCAGTAGCGTCAGTGGCCTCCACCTTGCAGGTGGCTGCTTCTTGGTGGCTGCTTCTCGGCCTGAGCCTTGGTACCTGCTCTTACCTCCACCTAGAGGTTCCCCAACTTTTGTGTCACACAGTTGGGTTCTTGCCATCCCNCGTCCTCTTGTTCTCAGAGGACCCACACATTCCCTGGTCACCAGCTAAAGTGCCTCTTGCCCCTGGACTTTCTCCCCCTCCCCCACCATCTGCATTTCACATGTAGCTCCATATCAGAAGCCGGCTTGCTTGTTTACTTATTTATGGATTTTCTTCCTCACTGAGCATACGTTCTGGGAGAATAAAAGCTGTGTCTGTCCCTGACTTGTTCACTGCGATGCAGTGCCTGCCATACCCTAGGACTCAACAGTTGATGAGCGACTAAGTAGTTAGCAGCTAACCAAAGGAAAGGGTGGGGCGTGGTTCAGTACCTGGTTAAGGGAACAGCACAGGTGGCATAGTCTGAGGACCCTGTGGTGGTTATGCCCAGGCATTGGTTGGGTTGGGGACAGGAAGCACATGTCCTCTGACTTATGTCATGTACTACAGGCGGCTGGTGGAGCGGCTGGAGACCATGAGGCGAAATGTGATGGGGAACGGCCTCTCCCAGTGCCTTCTGTGTGGGGAGGTGCTGGGCTTCCTGGGCAGCTCCTCGGTGTTCTGCAGAGACTGCAGGAAGGTAAGACCCTGCTCCCGCCTGCCGATCTGGCAACTCGGCCTAGACCGGCTCTGCTGCTCGGTGTCTCTGCATCCTGACTCCTAGGAGTGTGCATGTGTCTGGACATGTGTCCTAGGAATGCGTGTGCACATCTGTGTGTGTGCTCCCAAGCATCATGTGCTGGGGATGCTCAGAACCACGGTCTAAAGGAGATGGAGGGGACCAGGGGGATAATCATGGAATAAGTGCTTGCCTGATAAGCACAGGGTCCTGAGTTCAATCCATGGTACCAGGAAAAAAAAAAAAAAGTAGGAAGGAAGGATGGAGATGCCCAGGCCCCTAGGGCCAGCCCTAAGGGGTAGACTTCTGGGTCAGAGTCTGGGTGAGAATCTGCCTCTTACCTTAGCCGATATGACTTCACAAACTCGTCTGCTACGTCAGGCCTCATCTTCCCATCTGTATAGTGTGGACAAGGATGACACTTGCCTGGCACATAGACCCTCAGTAAGTGCTATTAGCTGGTGTGAGATGAGCACTGTCCTCCACAGGGCTCAGGTATATGCTAGGATCCCACTTCCTACTCTGCTGGTCTGTTCCCGTGATCTCCAGTGAGTCAGAATGATCGTTGCAGCAAGATGATCTCAGGACCTTGTGCTTTCCTTTTCTTATAGTAAATTGTGTCATATATTCAATTACTTAATACTGAGTTAAAGACTTTTTAAATTATTATTTATAGTGTGTCCTGGAGCTTCTACTTGCTTTTGTCTTATTGCCCAAAGCATAATACACCTCCCAAATGGCTCAATTTCCCCGTCCATCCCATGGAGCCCACTTGATTTTTCCTAGAAGAAACCTTTCTAGATTTTTATTCCTGCTCTAACTGAGGCTAGCTGCTGCACAGAAATTATCATGGGACTTCCCTCTGCTGCCCTCCTCAGAGCACACAGGTCTCTCCAAGCTATCGTATCTCTCTTTTTATTTTCACCCTGGTTTTTCTGGATTGCACTTTCAAGTAGCTTCCATGTGTCAGTCGCTATGTTAAGCCTGGAGTTGTTATGATGAACAAATACAGAAAAAAAAGCCTTCCTTCTTGATGTGACATGGGGTGAAGAAACTACAAACCTTAGGAGACACAAGACCAGAGGCAAGGCAGGGTGATAGAAGTCGGTGGACCATAGCATAGGAAAGAGAAGTAAATGAGGACTCAGAACATCAAGGCCCTTGGCAACCTTGAGGAGGGCATTTTTAGTGGCATTCAGAATCCAGATGAGAAAGAGGTTAACATTTACAGTTAGTAAGTAGAACAACCAGGATTTGGGGTATGGTCCAGATCTGTCATGTGTGGGTGGTGGACTGGCCAAGGAGTGTGGATTAATTGGTCCAAGCACAGTGGAAGGACCTGGGTGTGGGGGTGTCTGGCTCCTCTATAGACCCTAGGTTAGAAGCCACTGTAGCTGTGGGCTTAGGGCTCAGGAATGTCTCACTTCCAGGATTTGGGCAGTTGGGTTATACTTACCTGGGAGAACTGGCCCTGGCAGCCTATTTCCCCCTGTCCTTCAGTCCCTCAACTGCTCTATATGTTACAGGTTTGTGGGACCATGAAAAAGAGCCAAGCCCTTGCTTCTGCTCTGGAACTGTCTAGGGCCTTTAGCACAGAGACTGCTGCCTGCCCTGGCTACTGAATCGCTAATCCAGCTGTTCCTAGGAGAGCCATTTCCTAGGCAACAGGGCTGAGGGCCAGAGAGGACCTCAGCTGTGCAGAGCTATGGGGAATTGTTCTTCCAGACACCACCTTCCCCATGCCTGTTGGGTACTCCAGGACCCTAGGCTGCTGGAGGACACAGCCCTCTAAAGGGGTGTCTACTCTGCAGCAAGCTGAGGATGGGGTCCTGGCTTGGCTGGGAAGGTAGGAGTCCTTTGAGCTTTGCAGCACTCATTCTAGGCCAGAGTGGTGAGGAGAGCTACTAAATGGGGCCCCCAACAGATGAAGGACATTCTGAGGATATGGGGTTTCTGATATGTCCTTGAGAAGATTGAGTCATTCATTCATGTTTATTCCTTTTTAGGTAGGAGAGGGCCCTCCATGTGTAGGCCCCATTCTAGGTACTGGCCATGCTTTGACTGACATACTCAAAAATCCCTGTTCTCATCAAGATTATTTTCCGGTAATGGGAGAAGAGGAACAACAAATAATGAATGCATAAACATAAAATAATGCCAAGTTGACCAAGTGCTGTGTATTGAGTTAAGACAGAGTGTCGGATAGCATTTGATTATAGGTTCAGGGAGGGCTCTTTAGAGCTCAGTCCTGAACCTAAGCAGCAGTCACCTTGGCAAAAATCTGAGTGGAAAAGTGTTCCAGGTAGAGGGAACAGCAAGTAGGAAGGCCCTGGGGCAAGAGCAGTGGGGCTTGTTCAAAGAACTAATTTTAGGAGGCATCTGAGATAGTGGGAGCCAGAGGTGAGGGTGGCTGATCCCACAGAATTTTTCTAAGTCAAGGTTTGGATCGGGGGTTTTAATGTGACTGTAAAGGGAGATGCTGGTGGGGTATGTGAGCAGGATGTGATATGATGTGGCATGTGCTTAAGGAAGAACCCTAGCTGCTGCATGTCGAGTGGATTACAAGAGGACACGGAAAGCAGAAGACAAGTTCAGTGGTGATGGCTGTCACTGGGAGATGACAGGCTTGGAACAGGATTATAGAAGTCTTATGCTGAAACAGTGTTGCTCTCTCCGGCATATTTGAAGCAGGTAGGGAAGAATAAGAGTGGCTGACTCTGGGGGGGAGGTCCTAGGAAGGACGAAGTCATAGATTGCAAGAGACCAGGGCAGCTGGAGACCACTTGGTGCACCTGTGCCCTTGGGCTGCCCAGTCAGTACCCTCCCCACCCTGTGCAGTGCATGGGCCACCTGACTAGATTGTATGGTCTCCTCCTGCACTTCCAGGGGCCTGGAAGAGCAGCTTCCTCTTCCCCAACAGCAGCATCCAGAGATGCTGATGCCTAGAGGTCCTATCTTGGCCAGCATGGAGTGGCCACTTTAGCTCTTTGGGCCTCCATTTTTTCACCTGTAAGACAGGGCTACAATGCTTCTGTCATAATCAGGCAGGCGTAAAGAGTGGGTGAGGTAGCACAGGGCTCTCTGAGCAGTATCCATTGCGAGCAGTTAGTACAGGACTCCTATTACTGTCATTGTTGGTCCGGTCCACCCCAAGTCCTTCCTACTCAGATTGCACACTTCACTACAAAGCGTGGACCTGGTCTCCCACAGATCTCAGGAGAGAATGGGCAACCCACCCTGGGATTGTCAGCTCCAGCTGCATGTGAGAGACCACTCACTGGGTGTCTTAAACAACAGACATTTGTTTCATTTAGGATTTGGAGGCTGAGAAGTCCACACTGATTCAGGGTCTGCTGTGGGCAGCCTTCAGGGCTGGCAGACATCTGCCACCTCTGTGTAGCTCACACAGCAGAGAGCAAGCTCTTTTCTCTCTTCTTCATACAGACACCAATCCTGCTGGATTACAGCCCCAACCTTGTGGCCTTCCTCCACCATATAATGACTTCCTGAGGACTTTCTGCTCACATATGGTCACACTGGGGCTGGGTCTTCAGCATCAGAATTCTGAGGGGACACAATTCAGTAGCACCCCATGTTCTGCTTATTAGAATTCATGTTACAGTGAGTCCACTATTTTCAACATTTATGAAGAAGCCTCTGGACACCTACCTTGCTGGTCAAAGGCAGTGTTCTGTAGAGCCATATCCACATATCCCTGCTAAAACCGGGGTCCCCACAAATGAGAGCTGCCAGGAGGAGTTGGGCCCCGAAGGCCACCAGGGAGGGCAGGATGCTGCCCTTCCACCACTGAGACATAGCTGGAAATAGACCAGAGGGCAGGGAGGCTGTGCTGCAGGATGTAGTGGCAGATTGACTTAGGAACAGGGCACCAAGAGGAGGGACAGCACATGCTGCAGTGCCCTCCTGGGGTTGAGATACAGGACTGGAAGATATGGGGGCAAAGCTGAGAGCTCTGGGAAGCTAAGGTTTATGGAGCTTGTGAGAGGAAGGCCATCTGGGGGTTGAGCTGTGTTTGTGTGGAGAATCAGCAGGTCTGTAAAGTCCTGGGGACCCAGGAGAGGATCACAAAGTCATAGACACATAGGCAGTGGTCACTTAGGATCTGAGTCACTGGAGAGGAAGGAGTCCCAGGTGTGGACCCTGCCAAGCTTTAGCACTGAGAGAGGCTCCCTGTTGTCTGGGAGAAGAGGGATGGCATCATGGTTCACTCATCCAGCAAATGTTTGCACCGACACTGGGGACCTGGTACAAGGAGACCTGGAGCCTTGCCCTCCAGAAAGGAGGACTTAATTGATCCTGCCTAATGAATTGCTGTCGGGGCTGGGGCTAAACAGGCAGCCTTAGGGGACTAGGAGAGCTCTGACAGGGTGTAGGTCATCAGGAGTCCTCCCCTGGGGGCTTGTCTGTGGGGAACCACTTCTGCTTCCCTTTCCTTAACTTTTGCTGTGGGTTGCAGTTGTGGGTGAAGGGTGGGCAGGCCATAGAAAAGGGATGTAGAGCAGATCTCTGTTATGGAAGTGTCCAGATCCAGGTCTGCTGAGGTAGGACAGATTCCCAGGTGTTCCTGGGGACACACAGGCATCCCCAGCAAGAGCTCTGGTGGTGGTTAGCAGCCACGAGCTAATGAGGGTGCACGTGGGTGGAAGGTAGTGCCACCCTCAGTTGGAACTGCATCCCCTCTGTAATTGGGCCTGCACGCCCAGGCTGCCTGCCCTCATTATCCCAGGGCTGTGGTGGGAAGGAAGAGGGGCTGGCTGCTTAATTGGGGAGGCCTGGTGCTCCTGATTGCCGAGGATCTGAGTCAGCCAGCCTTCAGTCTAATTGAGAGTTCAGCCTGGCCAAGGATAGTGGGAGTGGGGCTGCACAAGGACCCTCCTGAGCCCAGGACAGCACTGTCCCCATTCCAAGGAAGCAGTCAGGGTTTTTTCTAATCCCAGCCAAATGGATCCCATGGTGTGGGCACAAGGAAGCCTACCTATGAAACACCCTTGATCGTGGGCGCTGAATCCAGGCAAAAGAGGAGAGGCCATAGGAGAAGTCCAGCTCTACAGGAACAGGCAGAGCCCCAGCCCAGATTGGGAGAGTGCTGCAGGGAAGGGACTGGGCCAGGCTGGATGCCCCCTGCCACCCTATCCTCATCGAGAGAGCTGGCAGCAGCCCTGGGCTGGTTGGGGGGTGTACCATTTTCTTTTTCAGTGCTAAGGATGTGGGCCTCCTGAGCCAAGGGAGGAATAGATGGAATTTCCTTGGCACCTTCCTGCCTACCCATTGGCCTGAGCCCTAGCCCAGCCCTGTCCATCAGTGTTTACTCCCAACATTCAGCCCTGGGCCTTAGAGAAGCTTTCTGATCTGCCAGAGGCCTCACTTAGGATCTCCTCCCTTCCAGGAAGGGCTTGGCTCCTGTCCTGTGAAGTCTTGGGAGTCCTGGGTCACCCATTTTCCAGAGATCCTCTTCTGGAGGTGGAGATATCAGGGAAGGTCTAGAGAATTTGAGTGCTGATCGGGTCCCTGCTACTTAAACTGTGGGCCTAGGACCAGCAGTATGTCTGTCTCCTCCATGCTGTTGAAAATGCAGATTCTTGGGTCCCAGCAGACTTCTTGCTCTGAATCTGCCTTTTAACTAGATTCCCTTGGTTTATTGGCATAAAGGGTCATCTGTGAAATGTGTCAGAATTTCCTTCCCTTTCAAGGGTGAATGATACTCCGCTGTATGTGGTTGCCACGTTTCCTTTACCCACTCTTCTGTGATGGATGCTTGGCTTGCTTCTGTGTGTTAATTGTGAATAAGGCAGCTATGTACAGAGTTGTATAAATATCTCTTCAAGATCCCGCTGTATATACACAGCAGTGGTGCTGTTGGATCTTATGGTAATTCTATGTTTAATTTTTTTTTTTTGAGACGCTGCCATACTGTTCCCCATTGTGGCTGCAGTGTCTTACATTCCCACCAGCAGTGCCCAGGGGTTGGAAGGTGTTGGACTTTTGCAGGGCCTCCCCCCTAGATGGCAGAGATGTGAAGGTCACTCATGGCTTCCTCTCCTCATCACACTCTTAGTGCCTGTGTGCCTCTGGTGGAGTCGTAGAAGCAACAGCCTCCTTAAGCAATAGCCATTTCATCTGAGCTGTCTCCAAATTGGCCTCATGATGTTGTTTCTCCTCCTCAACCTAATTCAATGTAGAAGATGTGTGTTTGTGCTTCATTATGAAGATAGATTTTTTTTTTTTTCATTCAACAACTGACGTTTCCTAAATTCCCGGAAAAAGACACTTAATTCATCTGCCCTGAGGGCTGCTTGCATGTCACCAAGGCTGTTTGGCAGGAGTTGACTTGGCTCTCGTTTCCCGGATCAGGAGATTGGACCAGACACTGTGCAGCATCTTGGAACATCCGCCTTGCTTGGCAGCTGATGAGCAGAACATCTCCATTAAGGCTCGCTTTTCTTGCTGTTCTGGTACCCTCAATGTAGTTTTTCTTCTTCCCAAAGAAAGAAAGAGCAGTCATTAGTTACAGTTCAGAACACATTCTGCATACCACTCACCTATAGTTTAGGGTGATCAGGACAAAGGAGGGTGGCTCATGAACCACATCACTGGTGGCAGGCCCCAGAGCTAGCTAGGCTGAGACCTGCTTTACTGTCTTATGGGTCAGTTCTGTAGCTCTCTGGAGACCATACCCACATAGTTCAATCATGCCAGGCTTGCAGGTTGAGGAGGTGGAGATGCCAGCCACTGCCTTTCAGGAGCTCACAGTTGGTGACAGATAATGCATCGTGCCATGAAACGTGCAAGGCAGGGAGCCATCTGGGAGCAGAACCTAGAGAGAGCTGAGGTGGCCTCCTCTGCTGAGCAAAGCTGGTGTTGGAGCCAGGCCTGGGAGGCAGTGATGAAGAGCCAGGGCAAGGCACAGCTAGAGTAGGAACAGCTGTGGAGAGAGTGCAGGTATGGGTGGGCACTTGGCAGAGCTGGGGATGTGGGGGTGTGTGAGAGTGAGGTGGGCAGGGAGGGCAGCGTGAGGAGACAGGAGAGGAAGGCAGAATGAGAAGACGCAGGAGGGCCAGAGGGGCGCAGACTGCGGGCAGGAAAAGGGAGTGTTGGATCCATCAGGAAGGGCTCATTGAACTGGGCTGAGATGTTTGGGTTTCTTTCTAGAAGCAGAGCCCTTCAAGGGTGCTGAACAGGGGAGATGGCAGACACAGAAGTCTTGAGGGGAGGTTAAGTACTCATGCAGATTTAAAAGGAGTATGTAGTGGGCTGGAGTGAACATGCCCATACTGAATTGTCAGATTAGCAGTAGTTGCGGCCTCAATTGAAGCAGGAACAATCACAGTGGAAACTCAAAGGAAGGTAACAGAAATAACAAAAGCTGTGACGACTGACATCTCTATTCTTGCCCATTTAATCATCAGAGCCACCCGTGGAGATCATGATCTGTACTTTGCAGGTCAGGAAAGGAGCACTAAGTGGACTTGAAGTTCCTTAGAGCAGTCCAGGGCAGGGTCTGATTGCCATACCCACCAGGCTGCAGCAGGCCTGGCATGAGGGCAAGGCTGGGTCAGGAGCAGTCATGGGGAAGGGCCTCCTGGCTTGTCTGGAGACGTTTGTATGTCCTGATGTCCCCAAGTGTCCTGCTGTTGCAGTGTGAGGACTTTTGCCCGCAGTCAGGTCGCCTAGGTATGTAGAGATTGCAGCTGAGAAGGAATAACTGTGCACCTCCATATTTCCTAGTGGGCCATGGGGTAGAGGAGGTGGTGTGGGCTGGGGCTCCAGGGCATGTTAGTTCTTCCCTGCCTACCCCCTCAGATTTGGCTGCTTTGGTGTGACTGGCAGTGCTGAGCCATTGTGACAGAGCCTAAAATGTTGATTTGCTGCTCTATACCAAAGAATGTCCCTAGCCCTGTCCCTAGCCCTGAGCTCTACCCGCAGTACCTGGCTGCTTCTAAGTGAAAAGGAAGTTGGAGTTTAGCCCCATGTTACCGCATTTCCCAAGTGTGCTTCCCAGCCCTGGATTCTAAATCTCTAGCACTGGGGGGGGAAGAAAAGAAGAAGAGGAGCGATAACCCTCTAGATTATGTCATTGGTGGAGGCCAAGCAAGTCATGCCAAGGTTGGTTGGTTGGACCCCAGTACATTAAAGAACATACTAAGCTAGTATGTCATCTTCCTAAGACTTTTCCTTCTGTGTGTGTGTGTGTGTGTGTGTGTGTGTGTGTGTGTGTTTGCCACCTGCATTGTCCTGATTTAGACTAGTTCCATTGCCTCTCGCTGCCTCAGTTTCTCACCTGGCAATTGGGGGAATAAAAGTACCTCCCTCAGAGGGAGGTGGTGAGGGTTGGAATGAGTGAAGTATATGATAAACTGTCAGAAATAGTGCCTGGTGGGCAGGGAGATGGCTCAGTAGAATAAGCGCTTCCCTGGCAAGCACACAGGCCTGAGTTCAATCCCTGGTTCTGCAAAAA
>NDGN011429608.1:0-13236 GCA_002564285.1 Tympanoctomys barrerae | reverse complement strand
TCCTTCAAGGGCCTGGCCCTGTCTGACTGCCTATAATATTTCTATCTAACTCGGCTGCCTACAGCACAGAGTTGGTACATATGTGTAACACATCATAGTTCTTTTTATATCTCCCCCTTTGCTCCATCATCCCCAAAAATGTTTTTAGGCCTGGAAATGTAGCTCAGTGTCAATTGGCTTTAATTCCTAGTACCACAAAAACAACGACATGAAACAAAACCCTCGATGCCTAGAATACACACAGGACACTTAAAGATCAATAATAGACAGATGACCCAATTGAAAAGTGGGTGAAGGACTTGGATATTTTGCAAAGAAGATATGCCAACAGCTGATATGCATATGAGATGCTCCTACTGTCAATCATTAGGGAAAACAGTACTATCAAAAATACCCCTTCCTACCCATTGGGATAGCTTTAATAAAAAGGAAAGTATGTGTTGGTAAATACCAAGAGGAATTAGGACTTTCTTACACTGCTGGGGGGAATTAGTGCAGCCAATTTGGAAAACACTATGGCAGTCCTTCAGAATGGTAAGTATGGGATTGCCATGTGCCTCAGTAGTCCCACTTCTGGGCCCATAGCCAATAAAAATGACAACATACAGCTACACAAAAGCCTGCAAATGAGTATTCATAGCATTGATCAGAATAGCAATAGGGGGGCCAGGGAGGTGGCTCAGTAGAATAAGTGCTTGCCTGGCAAGCACAAGGGCCTGAGTTCAACCCCTGGTTCCGGGGGGTGGGGGTGGGGAAGAATAGCAACAGGGAAGCAACCCAGTCTCCATCAGTAGATGAATAAATAAAATGTGGTATATCCACACAATGGAATGTTACTTGTCAATAAAACAATGGAACATTGACCTATATTACCATATGGATAAACCTTGAAACCATGCTCAAAGATGCCACACACGCGCGCGCGCACACACACACACACAGATTGTATGATTTTATTAATTTTACGAGAGTGATCAAATCTATTGAGACAGAAAACAGATTAGTGGCTCCTCTGAGTTGGGAAGGTTGAGGAGTGAGGGAGAGCCTGCTCATGGTAGGAGGCTGTATCTGGAGTAATGAGAATGTGTAGAGCTGACTGTGGTAATGGCTGCACAACTCTGTGAATATAGTGAAAAAAACTGAATCATATGCTTTGAATAGGCAAACTCTATGGTGTGTGAATTAAATCTCAACAAAGCTGGAAGACACCACCTGTCAGGAGAAATTTTGTAACTTTGCAGGGTTGTATTTTCAGTCTGCAATGTCAAATAGCACTGGGTTGATAGGTGTCCATTCTGGGCCGCCTCTCCTCTGGTCCCTAGATGCAATAGGATTCTGCCTCAGGAAGCCACAGTGCACCTGTGTTGTTCAGATGAAATTATGTTAGAAAACAGGGGTATTTGGAATCAGGGTGAAGAAGGGACAAGCCTCAGAGGAGGCAAGAACTTACTTCCTCAGGAAAAGGCCTCAAAGATCAAGGGATAGGAAAGTGGTCCTGGGTGTTACCAAAGGAGTCCAGGTTCTACTTTTAGCTCTTTTGAGAGGGGAGTCATGACACTTGTTGCCATGTTCCTGGTTCTCAGTCCAGGACTTGGACTGGAGCAGGTGCATAGCAAAGGTTGCTGAATGAATAGCTATAAGAGTATAAAAATGTGTGAAGATATGAACAAAAGAATGCCAGAGAGAGAGAAAAAAAATGGGCAAAGCACAAAAGCAGATGGACACAGAGCAGGTCTAGAAAATATAATCTTTGTTCAGTTTGGCTAAAGCATCAAGTTTACAATGAAGATTTATAGAAGCAAGACGTCACCATGACCACCAGGGGGCCGTTGGAGTCCCGTAACAAGAATTTAGAATTATTTGTGACTGGGAGTCAAAAAATGAAGCTTGTCCCTTTTGCTCTTGCAGCTGTTGCTGTCTTTGGCCACCTTGCACTGTGGCCCTCCTGCCACGCCACCCTGAATTGGCACCAGCTTATTATGGACTGAAACCTCTACAGACTGTGAGCTAAACAAACCTTTCCTTCTTTAAAAAAATGAGGCTTACCCTGGGGGAGGGCATGGTCAAAGCTGTGCTTCAGAAAGACCAACTGGAAGCACACATTAGAGGGCGGTTAGAAGTGGTTGGCCTGGAGGCCGGGGGGACCAGGTGGAGGCTGGTCAAGGAAGAGTTGGTGGGAACAGAACTAGGATAGTAGGACTCGGTCCTGAGAGTGGACAGAGGCAGAAATACCCAGAAACTTTCCAGGCATTATAAAAACTGCAAAAACAAGTGCATCTGGTGATAAATAGTTAATCTATTCAACAGAACTCTAACTATTAAGAGGCAGCACTTGCCAATGAAATATAAGTGGTTTGTGGTTTGAAGCTGCAACCACATGATTTTATAGAGACAATTGAAAGGGGTAATAAGAGAATTGGGGTAATAAGAGAACATGAAACCACAAGCCTATAACCCCATTACGTGGATTGGAGTTCATCCCCGGCACAGGGGAACCCTGGACCATGTTTATCCTCCCGTGGCCAAAGACAGACAGTGATAACCCTGGGACCAGGCTTCAGGTAGAGGCAGATCTCTCTGTGGTCAGCCAGGTGAGGTATTGGCAAAGGCCTGTCCGCTGCCCACCCCCACCCCCACACATCCAGGCAGAACAATAGTGGAATAATGGAGATGTGATCTTACGTAGACATTTATAACTTAGTGATTGAAAATATTGATGCTGGAGGCTTGGCCGTACCTGCTTAATCCCAGCTCTGCACTCACCCGCTATATGATCTTGAACATCTGTGTTATTTAACATCTGTGGTTAAATAAACATCTGTGTTTTAGTTATCTCACCTACAAACTGGGACTAGTGTATGCAGTCACTGAACAGTTATAGGGATTACATTAGTATCTTTTAAATGCTTCAGAAACACCTTTTATGTATAGAACAAAGACCATATCAATACTTGCTATAATTGTATTATTATTATTATTGCAATCAGTAATGGCCAAAGCCAGAAAATATGAAACAGACTTCTCTAAAGTAGAGTTTTTCAAGGACACCATGGGTTTAGCCTTGGACCTTGGTGTCACAGAGACAAGGAGCTAGGCTTATTTAGCATCATTCATTCACTTTATTTAACTCCACAAACTGGGCAGATACTGTGTTCTGGATACTATGCTGGGATGGCCACGGCTGGGGGCTCAGGCCATCCCAGGTCTCAAGGACACAATGACTGAGGAGCACATCAGCACACGGGAGGTGAAGAGATGGCCGGGGGAAGGGTTCGCGGGAGGCTTCCTGAAGGAGGAATTGAGAAACAGGGTGCTCCGTGGCATGTGGCTCTGAGAGTAGGTAGACAGTCTCCTTGCCTCATCTGGACTCTTCACTGCTTTTGGACAGACAATCTCTTTGAGTTTTCAGTGTTTCTTAACCTCCATGCATAAACAATTTGTTGGTCAAAGCTCCACGGTAATGTTTTTCTAGCAACCTCTTTATCTTTTGATGCTGGGAGGTTGAGGAGGAGTTGCCCGGCCAGTCACTGCCAAGAGTGATTGCGTTTCCTGGATTATTGAAATCTATGTAAGCTAAGGCAGCAGCTGTGGGCTAAGCTTGGCCCAGAACAATTCCCCTCACCGTGGTGTGCTCCTGCCCACAGACAAGACTCTGCGTGAATGGATCTCAGTGATGTTCAAAGTGGCTACATTAAGAAGCAAAGCCCCAGGGAATTAGAAGGAAGAGGAAAAAAGAAAAGGAGAAAGCCACGCACATGTACTACTTACTAGATAATCAGGAGAGACGGCATTCACATCCTGTTACCTTAAGCACAAATAACTCCAACAGCGCATTTCAAGAGGAGGCCTCTTCAGTCAGGAAACCCTGCCAGATGTCTCTCCCCTTCCTGGATTCCATTTCTACCTGCCTGTGCTTTTTAAGGCTTTGGTCAGGGCTTTCAATTCTTTCTGTTCCTTTGTTAAGTTCCTTTCTTTTAGCCAGAATTACAATCAGTCTGGGAGGTGAGAGAGGTACAAAACAGGAAGATGGATGTAGTCACAGTTCTTCCTTGGCTGTGAAGGGGGCGAGGCAAGATTTTATCCACTGCTTTCTTTTCCTTGCCTGTTCTCCTTTGTGCCTCTGCCAGAATGACTCATCGCTGCTTTACTCTGGGCAAACCCGACAGCCTGTTGTGCCATGGGACATACTGATCAGCGTATGCACTCAGCCTTTCTTCAAAGAAGGAGTCTCCTTTCTATCTTGGTTGAGGCATCAGTTAACAATTCAGACCCAAATAATCGAAACTCATTGACAAAAGTCTTTATGCCATAAGAGAGAGCAAAAGAAGAGCAACAGGCAGCCACGTTAGCTAGGTCTTTGCAGCCCGGAGCCATGCTCTGCATCCTCCCATATTTAGGCTGGAGTGCTCTGTTGGAGAGAGGGTTCTGAGGATGATTACTCTCAAAAGGTTACCTTGGGGAGGACTGTTACCTTGTTTCCCAGAATATAACATGGTCTCAGAGATTTAGGGACGGTCTCTACACAGACTTAGTGTCTGTAGAGGTTACCTTTGGCGCTGGCACTCAAGGTTAGTGGTGACTCTGAATGGTGGGGGTGTTAGGGTAGGGAGGCTTACAAATCCTGATGCTCAGATGCCCATGGCTATAACATTAGATCCTACAGGTGTGGGGCCTGAGCACACTGTTTTTTCCCCATGTGCTTCCAAAGTTCAGAGTAGTATAAGAACTTGAGATCTGGATATTTACAACTCAAAGTGTGTTCTGTAAAGCTGCGATACCTGGGAACTTTCTAGAAGTGCACATGCTCAGGCACATCATTGATCTACTGAATCATAATCTGCATCTTAACAAGATCCCTGTGCAACTTGTATGAACATTACAATTTGAGAGCTCGTTACTTTTATGTATTTGGTACAGGGTCTCACTACACAGCTCGGACTTCTATCATTGAAAAGGAAACCACATGAAACTCCTGCGTTCAGCCTCCAAGTGCTGGGCTTACAGGCATGTGCTACCATGCCCAGCTCAGTGCAGGGGGGCAGGGCTGTCTTAGCATTGTGGTGCCAGAGGTCAAACCTAGTGGTTACTTTTCTTAAAGGGTGGACCATCTTGCCAACAGTAGGCCCGTGTTCTCTCCCTACAGCCACCACTTGGAATTGTATATAATTGCTGTCCCCTTTAAGACGGATCTTTACACTCCATTTTGCCTCAATTTCACACCTGCCCAAGTCTATTAACTCCCATTCCCTAGAATTTGAAGTTTCTATTATTGTGGCAAAATATGCATAAAATAAAATTGACCATTAGTGACATGCAATGCATTCACAGTGTTGTGCAACAACCAAGTTTCTAGCTCTGGAAACTTTTCTATCATTTGATCACTTCTATCAAACATTTCTATCTTTTTTTTTTTTGGCAGAACCGGGGATTGAACTCAGACCCTCACGCTTGCCAGGGAAGCACTTATTTTACTGAGCCATCTCCCCGGCCCCACATTTCCATCATTTGAAAAGGAAACCTCACATTTTTCCCTTCGGCCCCCTGAAATCAGTAATCTGGTTTTTGTTACAATGAATATGCTGAATATTTCATGTAAATAGAATCATACAATATGAGACCTTTCGTGAGTGGTTCTTTTTCATGGCTAAATAATGTCCTATTGAATGGATATACTATGTTTTTAATCTATTCATTAGTTAATAGACATTTGGGTAGTTTCCAAGTTTTGGTCACTATGCTTCTGCTGTAAGCATTTGGATGGAAGTTTTTGTTTGAACACCTGCTTTTAATTCCTTTGGGTGTATACCCAGGAGCCAAACTGCTGACTCAGATGGGGGATCTTATGTGTAACTTTTTTTTTTTTGCTTCAAAAACTTTTGAGAAATAGACAAAAGCATTGTGCAACAGAGGCTGACAGAATGGCTGTAGACAGCAGGGAGAGCAGCTGGCCCAGGTAAGCAGAGCTGTGGGGAAGGAAGAAGGCTGCGATGCCAGGCGTAGGTGTGGTCGCTCTTGCTGATCTGGCCTGGGTGTCCACGTAGGGGAAACATCTGAGGGTCTTTGCCATTGAAAGGCGATGTGTAACTTTTCAAGGAACAGTCACATTGTTTTCCACAGTGGCTACATCTGACATTCCTATCACCAATGTAGGAGCTCTAACTTCTTCACCTCCTCACCAATACTTGCTATTTTCTGTTTTTGTCTTTTAAAATTTTAGCCATACTAAAATAGGTGGATAGGTGTTACTGTGCTTTTGATTTGCACTTTCCTAATGACTAATGAGTATCTCTTCATATGTTTGTTGATGACTTGCACTGCTTCTTTAGAAAATTATGTGTATTTGTATCATTTGCTTACTTTTTTTTTTTGCGGAATCGGGGATTGAACTCAGGCCCTTGCGCTTGCCAGCGAAGCACTTATTCCACTGAGCCATCTCCCTGGCCCCGTCATTCGCTTATTTTTAAATTGGATTTTTCATTTTTGAGTTGGAATAGTTATTTATATACTCAACTAGACCCTTATCAGCTATCTAATTTGCAAATACTTCCCCCCATTTTGTGGGTTAACTTTCTTGGTAGTGTTTTTTCCACAAAAGTTCAAGTCCAATTTAATTTAGTGGTACTGGCGATCATACTCCCGACTTTCACACTGAGATACATTTTCAATCCTTTTTTTTTTTTTTTTGTTCAGTTTGGGATAGGATCTTGCTAAGCCAATAAATTGCCCATGCTCAAATTTCTACTTTAGCCTCCCAGGGTGCTGGAATTATAGGTCTGTGCTCAAACCTGGCTCCAATATATTTTTCCTTTTGTTGCTGTGTTATTGCTATCAAGATGTAATAGACAGCTAACTTAGGAATATTATAGGCAGTCAGACAAGGCTGAACCTTTGAAAGAGTCAAGTCAAAAGGTGAAAACACATTATAACTGTGGCTGGCTGGGACACATAGGTTGGAGACCACACCTGAAGATAAGAAAAAGATCAAGCCTACATATACTCCCCAAGGGATAAGTGACAACACCCGGCGTAATATAGTCTAGATAGGCATCAGTCACCTCAGTGGGTGACAAAGGCCCCCACTTTCACCACTTGCCTGAGAAGTTCTTTGTTCTTTCCATGCTTATTTTCTAGGTGACTTGCTTGCCCATTGGATCAAGCTGGTAAGCAGCTATACTTAAAATTTTATTGACTTATCATAGCTGTAACCCACATTGTACCCATGTGGTTGAGCTCCATAAAACTAGTGAGGTCCTCAGGCAACCCATTTTCCAGCTGTCCCTTCCTGTCCCTTTCACACAGGAGCTTTCTAACTCTCAAAAGTATTTCCTACTCATAACTTCTGTTGTATGAACACAAACTTGGTGTATCAGATATCTAACAGGTTGAGAGCTGTAATATTTTCCTTATATATTTGGAGATTCTGATATCATCCCTGTATCAACGACATGAAACTTTCTCCCTTTGGATGCTATCAGGGAACAGAAAGAGAGATCTGAAAGGAAAAGAAGTGGAGATGGCTTGAGATTTTTTCAGTTCAAATTCAGCTGGAACATCTCAACATTTATTTTCTTTTTGCAAATATGTAAAATTGTGAATAATATTTAGGGCCAATAGATTAGATCTTATTCTCCAGCACTAATCATTGTATATTAATGGGAAACCTCAGTGTGTTTGGTCTTTCTAAAAACTAGTCCTAGATGATGCATATAATTATTTGAAACTATTGTATGTTCTGGATTTCAGTTTTATATAATAAGGAAAAAGTAAACATGTTTGGAAAAGCATGCAGTGTTTCTTTTGTTCTACTTGCCACATTTCTGTGAAGCCAGGTTATTTGGTCTCACTCCAACTGTCTGGCAGTAGCTTATCATGTCAGGAAAATTTCATGGAAAAGATAGCCAAGCTCTTCGATGCTAGCTCTTCAGTACCAGGTACTGTGTTTGCTTAAGTCACACAGCAAGTGAAATAGGAACCCAGGTCTTCAATTCTAAAGCTCTGTTTCCTAGGGCATGTGTCCAACAAAGTTAGGTGTTGATCTCTGCAACTGGTACCGCTACTATTCGCTGCGATCATTGTTTCAAGCGTTCTATGGACCTGACATGGTGTTTGCAAATTTAATTTCCCCAATAACTCTGAAAAGTGGTCCCATAATCATTTAAACTAAATTCTAGGTATATAACTTGCCAAAGACCATATAGGTTGCATCAGAACTCAGATTTAAGTTTTTGGAGTTGAAACACTAAGCGAAACTCATGTTTTAAAAATGACCAGAGCCTAAAACATCGCCTTACCTCCCACACTAAGCCCAGGTTTCAAGACAGCGGCCAAGCAGGACCCGTTTCTGCTGCGCAAGTCCAGGTCCCGCCCCTGCCCCATTTCCGGCCCGCCCACTCAGCTGCGCAGGCGCGTTGGCTCCCTGAGGCCTTGGACCTTGCCAGTAACCCAACCAAGCTGTGGCTTAGGTCTAGGGCAAAGGGATAGCCTAGAGATGGCGGCGGCCGAGGCAGTGTCGCCGGAGCCCGCAGCTTCAGAACAGCCAGTGGAGCTCTCGGCCTCCGTTCGCGCGAGCATCGAGCGGAAGCGGCAACAGGCGCTGATGCTGCGCCAGGCCCGGCTAGCGGCGCGGCCCTACCCGGCGACGACGGCTGCAGCTACTGGAGGTTTGGGCTCTGCTCCCCCCAGCCCCCGTCCCTCCAGCCCCCTGCCCCCACCCCCACCCCCGCCTTCCTGGCCCCCGAGGGCTCGCGCTGGCGCCGGGTCCCCGGTGTGCGTCCTCTCCACTCGCAGTGCCGGTGCGCGCACATCCTGCCCACCCGGAGGAACCCGCCCCGCGAGCCTGGCGGAGCGTCGGGTCCGGTCGCGGGGTGGCTCCGCGGTGGAACCCAGGTCCCGGACTCGCGGGTTCCGCTTGGGCCGCAGCTGCCCCGGCGGGGTGTTCTCGCCAATGCCCGTCAGCGCCTCGGTTTCCCTGATCTTCCCTTTTTGTCCTCAACCTGCTGCGCATCTGCCAGCTCCAAGGGTGGGTCCTCGTGCAAAGCTTTTAGAGACCTGTGATCCCTTTAAATGATCATGCACACTCTCTAATTCTTCTACCCTCTTAAAAGTGGTCTTTTTGCCTAGAGTAAGAGATGTAAGCCACTGCCCTCTTGTGGCTAGAAGTAACCTCTAAGGTCCCCAAGCCTGCTTTCCAAATGACCCTGTTGGACTCTCACAGCCGTACTGGAAAATATAAAGGGCAAAGTTTAGTGTCTGTATTCTACTGATGTTGTAACTGAGAATAGAAAAGGAAAGTGATGTGATGATGTACTCTGGCTCTGGTGTACAGGTTCATCAGGAACTCAGGGCATCCAACAATGGGTTCAGTTAGACAGGGCAACCCTTAGCTGTCATTTAAGAAAAAAAATCTGTCAACCATGTGTCTGTCTGTTGGCGTTGCTCTTGGAAATAATTCACCCAACTATACCTGTACCTACAGATTTCTAGGACTGTTCCCTTTTCTGCATTCTTATCATGCTTTCTTTGGTGCAGTAACTTCTCCCTCCCCTTCCCCCTCTCCTCCCTCCTGTACTCTCCTCCCCTCTCCCCCTACCCCCGGGGTATCACAGTGCAGTTCAGGCTGGCCTTGAGCTCACTTTGTAGCCCTGGCTGGTCTCAAATTGACAACAGTCCTTCTGCCTCAGCCTCCCAAGTGCTGGGATTACCTAGTTTTTCTTTCAGTGTCAGTATGCCTAACACACAAATCTTTACTCTTCCTATTTGAAACCTTTCCATAGTTTTTGTTGTTGCCCACATGATAAACTCTAAGCACCTTGACCTCCCCCCACTTTTGTATTTCTCCACACTTTTTTTCTCCCTATCAGTAACCCAGTTCCTTACCTTTCCAGCACATACATTGTTCTGCCCTCTGTGCTCTGCGGGGCCCTCAGCTCATGTGATTCTGCGCTATAGTTGAGGCTTCCTGGTGCAGATGCCGTGCTCTTGTGTCTTGTTTTCTACCTCAGCCCCAACACAAGTATGTTACTTATTGGTGCTCAGACCCCTCTTGGCTGGGTGAAAGGTGGGAATGCCTCTGCCTTTCCGTCTCATTTCTCATACATCCCCTCCGTTCTCAACCAAGTGGTCCCTGCACTGACCCATTCTTAAAACAACTGCCTGTTTATTTCACAGCTGTATGCACTCTAAACCTTTTATAATGGCATCAGATTTGCTCTTTGGATACTGACTGGAAACTTTTATCTTTAGGCAGAGAATCTGTTTGCAATTAAATCGGGTTTAAAGAAGTTTAACAAATCATTTTAAAAGCCTGCTCATGTAATGCTTTGTAGTGTGTGAAGTGATTTTCATTATCTTCCTTTGAGAGCTAGATATATTCAGAATTATTCTCCCATTCTCCATAGAGTTGTATAAACATTGGTGGACAAGGACCTTGAACCCAGCGCTTTTCTCTGGCAATTTCTAAAGATGACCATCCACTTTTCAGCAGCCTGGCAGAAAGCAAAGAATTGTGGTTCTAAGTAGATCCATATCATAGACAAGTGTAGAAAATCCTTGATAATAAGACAAGCTGGATATTGCAATGTTGGGAAGTTCTAACTGATGGGGCCTTGGCTCTTTTGGAAGCAACTGAATATGTCCTCTTTGAATTTTCCACCTCTCATTTCATTCACCATCCAGAGTTCTACATGAGAGGACTTACATATTAAGAATTTTAAATCTTTTTTATTGTTATTATTTTTTAATGCATTTAGTACAGGGTCTACAGGGTCTCACTAGGTAGATTGGACTTATAGTGATTGTCCTGGTTTCAGCCTCCCAAGCGCTGGGATTACAGGCACAAGAATTTTAAATCTTGTAATATATTTTGTAATGTTTCTACCTCTATTGATAGTTTGCTGTTAATAAGGAATCACTTTGTTTCCTGCTTCTCCCACCTGTAAACCCTCAAGACAGTTCTTAAATAGATGTTTCCCCAATTTGGCTTTTATCCTGTTTTCTCTCTGTTCTGGTTAAAATGATTTTGGCATTGTCTCCTATAAAGTTTGTGTTTAGTAAATGCTAGTTCTTGTTACTGCTGTCCTTTTTGCCATAGGCTGTCATGGGTGCTCACTGTCTTCCCAAGTCTGTTGTACTGAAATGAGTTGACAGAGTAGCCCTGGGGGGCTATCCTTAGAAAAGACTGCTTGGAAGCCTGATATCTGGGAATTTAGATTTTGGAATATTCTATTGTTTGGTAGCTGGTAGCTTGGCCAAGCTGTGCAATGTGACTAGTGCTAAATACCTGCTTAGACCTCTGGGAGTCGGGGATTTTGGGTGCCAGTAGGGTGTTGTACCTCAACTCCATGAGGAAGGAAGCTACTATACTGACCCTGACTCAGACCTGCCCTTACCCAGTGTATCTTTCATTTTTTCCGTTATCTGTATCCTTCTAAATATCTTTCTGGTAAATGGGGAAAGTTAAGAAAAATTTTCCTGAGTTCTGTGAGTTACTGTAACAAATTAACTGAACCCAAGGAAGGGGTCTTGGGAACCCTGATTTATAGCAAGTTGGCAGAAGCACTTGGGGCTTGTGATTGGCGTCTAGAAGGGTGCTGTCTTAGGGACTGAGTCCTCAACCTGGCTCTAGGTAGACAGCATCGGAACTAAATTACAGGACCTCTGATTGGTGTTCACGGGAGAATATGTGTTTGCAGGGAACTGATGTCTGGAATCAGAAGTGTTTTGAGTGGGTTTTTCCTGTTCCTAACAGGAGACAAATTTCAGATGTGGCTTGGAGTTCAGAGAGACCTGCGTTGTGGTTCTGATTTTTTAGCCATGTGAATGATCCTGGATTTTATATAGAGAAGGGCACATTTCTGCTTCTTAAAAAAGCAAGTGGGTCATGTTAGATACTTCCCAAGATTTCAGCTGGGTGTCTAGCAGCCAATTTTTATATAATTTATATTGGTTAATTCTTTCCCCTGCTTCCACGGAATCTGTACTGCGTGGCTGTGGAACAAAGTGGGTATAAAATAGGGCAAAAACTAGTATTAAACTTTTTGCCAGACATGGCAGCACCTGTCTGCAATCCTTGCTACTTACGAGGCTGATGCAGGAGGATGACAAATTCAAGACCAGAGCAGGCAACTTGTTAAGATCCTGCCTCAAAATAGAAGAAATAAAAAAATAAAAAGTGCCAGGGATGAAGTTCATTGGCATAGCATTGGCCTAGCAGGCATGAAGCGCTGCTTCCCCCCCCCCCCATACTGAAAAGAAGTTCTGATTACAGAAAGGTAGAATGAATATGCCATCTGTGGAGATTTCTTAGTTCTTAAGAACTGAATTGTCTTGTAACAGTAGATACAACCCACCATGTTTTAAGAGCTACATAGGTGCTGAATTTTGTCTTTGTACTTTTATTTCAGTACTTTCCATTTTCCACATGTGTGAATGATATAGATCTTCAAATATAAGGTCAATATTATAACTCTCAAACTGTTAGATGTCTGATATGCTGACATGTGTTATCCAAAATTGAAGAATAAAATCTGAGGAACAATGGAGGTCAAGAATAGGAAATTTTATTGGGGGAGAGATAGCTCCTGCCTGAGACAGACAGGAGGGAACCCAGAAAGTAGGTTTCCCATGAGCCCACTTCAAAGGAAGTTTTATAAGAGTAGGATAATGAGGTAGGTACAAAATTGTGTGATGGATACAAGGCGGGACAAAACTAAGGTCAGCCACTAAGATTACAAGTTAGTTGGGTAATGTTGATGCAGTGGGGAAGCAGGTCACATAACAAGTGTATATGGATAAAACAAGGGCCTTTTTTGGAAAAGAGGAGTCAGGCGGTCTTTGCCACCCACCTGGGTGACGGATGCCTATTTAGAATATTTATCATTATTGTTTGTCCCTCTGGGAGGTATGTAGGTCTAGTCATTCCATCTCTGTCTCGAGGCCTGCCCTTTAACAAATGTCATGTTCTTATCTTGTGTCCTGGCTCCTTTGAGGGTCTAGCCCTGTCTGACTGCTACTTCATTTAGCGGTCTATAATACGCTGATATGTGCCATGAAAAAGACTCAGTACTCACTTAAACTGGTACTGGATCTTGGGATGGAATAAGGCAGTTTGGGAGAGAGAAACTGAACTCTTTTTTTTTTTTTAATTTTATTTATTTGTGTGTGTGTGTGTGGGGAGCCAGCTCAGCCCACCAGGGGGCGGGCTGGCTGGCATGTGGGCTGGGGGATTGAACCGCGGTC
>NDGN011429584.1:0-15169 GCA_002564285.1 Tympanoctomys barrerae | reverse complement strand
CTGGCCACACACACACACACACACACACACACACACACACACAAATAAAAAAATAAAATAAAAAATTCACTTTCCAGTGGGACAAAGCCTGAGCTCTTTATATACACACTTGTAAGCCACCACAGATTATCAATACTCCCACCCTCTCAAAATCATTTCCCGCACTGAACCGAAATTCTTCCCAAGCTGTCTGTGCCTCTACACCTCTCTATTCTGATCCACAACTTGGATAATACAGTCCATATCAGGGGACACCTCCTTTCTCCTGTGCTCCTTAGGTCTCACCACCATCCTCATCTCTGTACCTGTGATGTCACCCTCCCTCCTTCATCCCACTTAACAATACTGCTACTCATTGGTGCCACATCCAGGCAGTGGTAGGGTTTTTTCATTCTGAGTGTCTTGTTCCAAAATTAGGCTGTATCTCTCAAGGAATGCAGCACTGACATCAGGCCTTGCCTGCCATGGTACCCTGGAATGCAGTCAGCACTTGATAAATGCTTACATTCTTCAGTGGGCATGGACCGCTCACTAAACACATCTTTATTTATTACAGAGGGACTACAGACACATTTGAGTTTGACAGCGTCTACCTAGGAGACATTGCCTCCATCTGTGTGGGTCACCTGGCCAGGGAGGACCGGTTCATTCCCAAGAGAGAGCTGGTCTGGCATGTCAAGACCATCACCATCACTGAGATGGAGTACAACAATGTGTATGTATGGCATGGGGCAGGGCTGGAGGCTGGACTGTGGGTACAAGGGCAGGGAATGAGAAGGTGGCCCCGTCAAGGCTGAGGTCGCCCCATTCAGGAGGCCTACAAGACAAGATGAGAAGACGCAGCTGTCCTGTTCTGGAGCTATTTGCACTATAACTCTACCCACAGAAGGAGGAGATTAGACTAGGAGACCTTAGAGTCTCTCCTTTGCATCCAAGGAGGCTGCCCTGAAATAATGCTGAGAAAGTCACATGGTGCCGGACAGCAGAGCCTTGCCTTGCCTTTCCCTTCCCTCTGTAATGACACAGAAACAAGCTCTGAGGCCTGCTGCTCGAGTGGTTGCAGTGAGAGCCTCCCCAGTAGGGAGTGAGGAACTAGAGACAAGCAGAGCCATCTAAAGGCGCACCGTGAGTCCCACAAGGGACTCTGCATCTCTGCCATCAGGGCTTTCTGGAGACTTGGACATTTCGGAAGCTTAGGAGCCTTAGTTACCCTGGCAACATAGACGCAGCTGGCAATCTGTCTAATTAAAACCATTTGATAACCATGCTGGAAGCCACAGAGGGCCCTGAGGCTGAGGAAGGTCAGAAAGACTCAAAGAAGCAGTCTGGGAGGGTATAAAGTGAAAGCCAAGGCCAAGGCTTGCTGGGAATAGTGAGCAATTCCGAGTGTGCTGCCTACAAGGCCAGCCTGCCTCTGCTTGCTGGGGCAACCTGCCCAGGACCACTCCTGACTCCTGTCCCACCACACCCCTTCCTGGGACTGGCTCTACGCATTGACACCCAGTAACCTTTCCTAACCCCTCCAGCTAGACACAGGCCTCAGGCCTCAGTCCAGTCCCTTTTCTTAGGTTCTGACTTCAGAAGCTCAAGTGTCTCAAAGCAGTGGCTGTCCATGCTCAACCTGTGACCCTGCAGGTTCCCTGCATTTGTGTGCCCTGGACCTACCTTCTCCTTGGGGGACTGGGCAGGAAAGGGTTCTGACCTCTCCTCTTCTGTCTTAGTCATTGTAAACACCATAGACTAGAAAACTTAAAGAATGTACCATTACTTTTCACAGTGATGGAGGCTGGAAGTGAAAGATTAGGGTGCCAGCATGGTCAGGTTCTGGTGAGGGCCCTCTTCCAGGCTTACAGACAGCCAGCTGCTCGAATTTCAGCATGGAAGATAGCAAGCTTTGGTGCCTCTTCCTCTTCTCTCTTAGTGTGCTAATCCCATCACAATGGCTCTACCCTCATGACCTCATCTAACTATCTCTTGAAGGGCCTATCTCCAAATAGCATCACATTGGGAGCTAGGGATTCAACACATGGATTTGGAAGGGGACAGAATTCAATTCACAGAAACTTCTCTCCTGGGCTACAACAGCATTCATTGCTTTTTAAGGGAGAGCCCATCCTGTATTTAAAAAAATCCTACAGACACGGCTGGATATGGCTGCAGGACTAAGAGCTGAGAGCAGCACCAAGAGTTAATGACTCACTCAGAGAGTCAAGGCCAGGTTCGAGCCCTTGGACGGCCTGGTGCTGCCTCCTACCCTGTGGAGCATGGGTACTGATGCTGCACCTCTGTAAACACCCATAATAAGCAAATAAAATGAGAATGTAAAATACTCATCCCTTCTTTAAAGCCATGAGTGAGAGATTGGACAGAGGAACAGGGAGATTTCAGAACCTTCTAGTACTTTTAGCCTCAGAAGTTAAGGGGAAGCCTCTCACCCTACAGTCCTGGGTTGAGTTGTGGGATTTTTGCACCCTCAAGAAAGAAGCAGCCTCTCCCAAGAGCAGCATCTAATCCTGCCTGTTGTCTGCTCATGGTGGGCCTGGAGAGGGAGAAAGAGAAGTCTATAGGGAGAGGTTCTTCCTCAAGTGAAGAAGTCCAGGTCCCGGATGCCGAAGCTGTCCTCAGCTTGCTGTGTGGCCTCAAGCGGTTGCCCATCACCTCTTTGGACCTCAAACAACTTCTGCTTGAGTCTGGCCAGAGGGCAAGAGGCCAGGAGTACCAAGCTGAGGAGCTCTCAGAAGTCTCAGCCCACCCTTGCCTGCGCAGGTCTTGAGACTGTAGTTTTCTGAGAATAAGAACTTATCTCAGTCCAGAAATATCACCTGCATCCAGCTGGAGAACTTTGAAGGTGGGTTTAATCATCGCAGCTATTTATGTGGCAGCATTCTAAGGCCCACTTTTACTCTGCATTACAAATACTGCTTGGCACTGTGCATGTGTCATTGTTCCTTGCCGGCAATGGCCTTAACCATATTTGAACTTCCATGGAGTACAAATGAATTTAACCACAATCCCTTGTAAGCATAATAACCTCAAATTCCTTTTGTTATTTCTTTTCTTTAATAACCTCAAATTTCTGTCCTCCAAACTTTTACATTTTGACCTTCTTCAGTGTGCTTTTCACCTTTCTCTCCAGCTCTTGTTTGTCACTATTATGTTCAGCATTTTGGTGGAAGGGCAGGCAGAGAGGATTTTACTTATTAAGTCAAAAGCACCTGTGTGGTTTTATCTCAATAATAGATAGAAAAGTAGGTAAACAAAGTACAATTTCCCTAATGAGGTGGCCACCGTGAGCATTGATTTCCTTTTCTCTGGCATGTTTGCACTATTTCACATGTACAGTGTCCACAGAAGGGTGATCATGTTACATCTGTTTTTAAAATTCAGACCATTTGTTTTGTTCTCCTTCTTTTGCTTTTGCTTTTTTTCTTACTGGCTATCCTCCCCCCATCTCCAGCTAGAGCCATGACTCCGCCAAATCCTTAAGTTTCACATTTTTGTAATCTTCTAATTATGTCTATTAGAAAACATTTCCTTACAGCTACACCAGGGAATATGTTTTAACCATTCAAAACACTGAATTAAATATGTACCAGATGACTTGGAGCCATTCCCGGAAGTATTGTTGAGAGGGAAAGGCAAGAGATGAGAAAACATGTCTTATGCGATGCTGTTTAGTAGAGGGAATACTGACACCCCCATATGTCCACATGCATGTGGGTGCAGGGAGAGCTGGAGGGAATGGAAAGGACCTTGGCAGTCTGCACCCTCAACCATCAGACAGGTTATCTGAGGTAAAGATGGGGTGCTGGAGTAGAAAGGGGGAGAACGAAAGAGACAGAGCCGAGTAAAAAGGAAAAGAAAGAGTGCATTTGAAGAAGCATATGCATGGCCACACGACTTACGCCTTTCTATACAGCTATGTATGCTGGTGGGCATGTGCATAAAGAAATGTACTTTTTAAAAAACATTCTATGGCACAGAATGCAAGCATATCGCCCTCCAAGAAATTCTGGCATGTAATAAAAATCCAAATGCATTAAGTGGGGAAGAAAGATCGCAAAAGAGACTAAAGATTTCCCGGGCAGCATCTCCATGGATTGCTCTTCAGAGGCAGAAAGGCTCCTGGCTCTAGGTCATCCTAAGGGGTGACTTTTCACCTCCAAACCTTAGTTCCTCCTTCCATGAAATAGGAGAATGTCAGAGCTGGAAAGGAGATTCTAGAATGCAAAATCCTGGTCTTTGGTAAGAAACCACATTTTTGTGCTGTTTTTTTATCTAGGGCTGGGTGTGTGGCTCACTGGCTCAGCATGTGCTTAGGAATAGTTGAGACCCTGGTTCAACCCCTGTTCCAAAGGGGAAAAAAGTAATCTAAAATAGGGTTTGATTTTTTTACTGTTTCTCTCCCCTTTCCATTTCTGCATTCCTGAAGTCCTTAGCTGGTGTCAGAACCACTCACTTTTGTTCACTTTTTCATTTTAATTTTTATTGTACATATTTGTCAACATATTGATCACATCCATCATGATACCTAATATATCCCAAGTCGTCTTTGTCCCCATCCCCCTCCCCTCCCGTCACCCCTTCTTTCCCTCCCCCATCCTCCCTCATTTCCCTTCTCATCTGAACATGTTCTTCCCACCACCCAATGTCTGTCCTCCATTATGCTCCTTGTTGACCCTTTGGTTTTCTCACACACGAGAAACAATATGATATTGAAATGTGTATTTCTGGTTTTTACTTAAAATTATTTTACTTCAGATTATGGTCTTAAGATATCAGTGCTATTGTCAAAGCTGCTGATATACTAGTAGTTTGATGTGGGAAGAAAGCATAGCAATTGTTCCTTCCAAAGCCAAGAAGTGATAAGCAAGGAGACCAGTTACGGTGCCTTGGTCTTCTCCAGGTGAATGATGGTCCTGACTCAGACCAGAGCAGGATAGGCAGTGAGACACTGGGTGGCCTGATTCTGGATCCATGTTGAAGATCAGGTCAGTGAGCTTTCCCTCCAGATTGAATGTAGAGTGTGGGTGACCAGAAAAGTAGAAAAATGAAGGAACAACAGGAAGGATGAGGTGTTACTCTACTGTAAATTTTAACATAGACCCCAGATTTACATTTTAAAGCCCATAGTTCCCAGCCTCAATATCTTGGGCTGGAATCCTGGGAAAGAACCATTTATGATGAAAGACTGTGTGGGGGAGGATGTGACCCTGGCTGGTGTCTCCTGAGCACCATTCTGTCCCACCCTCTACCAGGTATTTCTTTAACTGTGACTGCCTCATTCCCCTCAAGAGGAAGAGGAAGTACTTCAAGGTGTTTGAAGTTACCAAGACAACAGAGAGCTTCACCAGCAAGATCCAGAGCCTGGTGCCCGTCAAGTATGAGGTCATTGTGACGACAGGCTATGAGCCAGGGGCGGGCACTGATGCCAATGTCTTTGTGACCATCTTTGGGGCCAATGGGGACACAGGCAAGAGGGAGCTGAAGCAGAAAGCATGCAACCTCTTTGAGCGGGGCAGCACTGACCGCTTCTTCCTGGAGACGCTAGAGCTGGGCGAGCTGCGCAAGGTGCGGCTGGAGCATGACGGCAGCGGCTACTACTCGGGCTGGCTGGTGGACAGGGTGGAGGTCACCAACACCAGCACAGGGGTGGCCACTATCTTCACCTGTGGGAGGTGGCTGGACAAGTCCAGGGGGGATAGACTTACCTGGAGAGACCTCTTTCCTTCCGTGTGAAAGGCAGGGTTGGCCACACCTTCCTGCCTGCACGTGGATGTTCAGCACCCTCTCCTGAGCCTTCTAGGGGCAGAGGCCAGGGGCTAGAAGTCTACTGAGAACCTCGGGACCTTTCAGAGGCAACTACTTGTGTGGGTGACTATCTGTGGAATTCTTCTCCCAATCTGTTGAATGTACAAAATTTGGAGTCAGCATGTGTCATAATTTGTGACTGCTCAAAAATATCTCATTGCATTTCCTTTTCCTATAATAACAGTGGTGGCCAGGCGAGATTAAAAATTTGGGCTTCTCTTCCAGGGGAGAGAACTGGGGAAGCAGAAGCCATCAAGAGTGTATATTTTAAGCAAAACCTAATTAACACTTCTTTCCCAAAAAGCTAGGCTAATTAAATTATTATCAACCACACCCCACAAGAACTCATCATAGCATCTGCTCAGGGAGAAATGGATGCTTTTCCCTTGAGTCAATAAATCCAGTGGTAAATGGAGAAAAACATCAGGATGAAGTGTTTGGGGACATTTATGGACCTGTGGGAAGTAGAGGATTATTTCTGCCACTGTAAAGAGAACACATGGCCAGGGAGCTGCTGGTTAACCCGGTCTGCAGTCACTCAATCAAGACAACACAAGGTGATGGAGGTGGCCATGGAGCAGCCAGACCTCTACTAGCGTGAGCTGGGAGTGCTAGTTAACCTATGACTCCTGTGGTTCTCTGCAGGCAGACTTGAACTGAAAGCAGAGGGAATCAGGGACAAAACAAAGACATAGTCTCTGCCCTCATGAAGCACGTGACCTTGATGGAGTGAGGGCAGGAGAAACACATACTTGTGCATGTATGCACAAAGATACATGCACACACACACATACATTCACATATGCACCCACATACATATATACACAGATGGACACACGTGTATACAAACATACACACATCTCCTCCCTGGTCAGTTGTCATAGACCAGGCAAAACCCAGGCACAGCTCAGTCTCTGACTTGTGATTTTCAGCAAGCAGCAAGGCAGCAAGAAGGAGAGCAATGCAGAAAGTCTCCCTCCAGTAAGGTACCAGTTTCTGCTTCTGCAGCCCGGCAGTGTTACCTGAGCTTTCTACCCTAGGGTGGTCTACACTCTCAGAGAGGCTTTGTGACTGGGGGCAAATCCAGGGAGGTCTCTGAGCTCTCCCAGGAAGCTGAAATGCACGGGCTCCAAGGACAGCCCACCTGGGCCTGCATCCCATCTCTGCCTCTTAACAGCCTGAGTCCTTGGGCACGTTGTTTCATTGCTAAAGGTGATGGTCTCAAACTCCTGTGCCAATAGGCAATAGAAAGTCTAACAAGCACTGGATGCTATAAAATCTGTTTCCGGTCAATGTCCAGTACAAATAGAAAAACAAAAATATCAAACTAAAATGAGCCCCCTCCCAGCCTCCAGCGCAGCCGGAGGGAGGGCTCAGAGTGTGAGTATGCGCACAAATGGGTGGAATGCGTACACATGTGTGCAGGTGTATGAGTGTGCGTGCGCTGTGAGCCAGCCTCATCTCTTTCCCTGCCTTGCCCTACTCCATTGTCACCCCACCTGCCTCCCACTTTCTGACTCCGTTAGGGGAGGCCCAGAGGTGAAGGACGAGGAATCTCCTAACTCTGTGTGCTGCTGTGGCTGTGATACCAGATACAGAAACTACGGAAGTGAGATCATGCCAAATCCTGGAAGTCCACAGCAGTGTGCATAGGTGAAGCTTCATGAGGATGGGGAGTTTAGCTGAATGGGGCTTCAGCTGAAGGGATCCAGCTTTGACGAGAGAGTAGGTGGCCAAGCTGCTCACGCAACAGAGACCTTTTCCGATATCCAGGGGCGTGGCTGGCAAAAGTCCGGTGGTTTCCATTGGCCAGTGGAAGCATCTTGAAAGAAATTTCTCCTTGTGACCTCTGGGTGGTCATGGGCACCATGTCCAGGAATTTCTGGATTGCTCTTGTAGTCGGTATTCTGGCTTTGTAGTTCTTCTGATAGGAACAACAGATGCTTGGACTATTGGAGCTGCTGAAGAAGCACAAGCAGGAGGGCAGAAGAGATGAACAAGAGAAAGGAAAAGAAAACATGTACCAACGTCAATAGGTAATAAGACAAATGACACCCCCCCCCCAGTTTGGACGAACCATTTTTCAAATGATCAGCATGTGTATGTACAAAATGCATAGCATCTGACCCAAGAGCTAGGACAGCAAAAAGGACAGACATAAATGTAGAGAAGATGCCATCTTAGTACTTGCTGTATCTCTGTAGGTTCAAGCGAAGGGCCAGAGTTAGTAGCAAAAGTGGCCTCCCAGTCCCCCAAAAGAAATCTAGGCATCAGAAGTGCTTTCTACAGAGAAATTTGTGGAAAACTGAGAACATATTACACAGTTCTGTGGTCCCTAAAATTAGTGATTTTTAAGTTAACTAAGGGCAAATGAAGTTAGAGGTCTTATTTAGGACTTTTTCCCCTCAGTAATAATCGCTTCCTCTTGTGTGAACATTCAGCTTTTGTGCTTCTATCAAGATCTAGAAGTGGATCTGTTTAAAAAGCACAAGGGTAGAGAAGCAACATGCCATGCTAGCAAGGGCAATAGTTAACTGCATCCAGGATTTATTTCCTTGTCCTAGATTCTTGCCTCACCATGGTGGTCTCTAGAGGTTTGCTTTGATGTCTTTCTTTCTGGACCTAGACAGCATTTGGACTTCAAGCCATGAGCCCTTCTGAGGGCATGGGCCTCCCTAACTCCTTGGTTAGAATATAGGACACTCCAAGAGGCCCTAACTTTCTTTGCTCTGATAAATATTGGGCATTTGGGCCTCTCTGCCTTCAGCTGCCAGCCCATCTCTGTCTCCAGATACAACAGGCCACTGTGTCCTCGCCTGGGGGGCATTGGTCTATGCCTTCTCCAAGCAGCCTCACTGAATCCCTGTCACTACTCTTGAGTGAAATGGCTGCCAGAAGCCCCATGACAGCTTTCTTCCCTCAGATCCACTACTCCACCCCTCCCCTTCCATGCCTCATTTCAACCAGGAGGCGGGGGCTCAGCTAAGAGTCCAAACCAATTTTCTGCCATGTCCTTTAGCAGAACCTGAACAGTGGTTTCACTGCCGAATAAGGCATCTGTGGTGTCTTGATTTAACCAAAAGTGGTGCAGAAAAAGCCTCAAATTCTTCTTCTGTTACCACTGTACTTAATAAGTGCTGGCCTAGTGTTTCCTAGCAAAGTACTGTGCCCTTAATCAATGTTCTTGCCACCCCTGCCCTGCAGTGGTTATTCTGCTTTCCCTTCAGGACTTGTCAGGATCTGATGGAACTATTACTGTGAAAGCTTCATTAAAATTATTTTTCCTCTGTTTTTTGGGGGTGCTTTATTGCCCATGGGGCCTCTCCCGTCTTCCCCTACCTGAGTCTCTAGGTTCCTGCGTGTTGGGCCACCTCTATCTTGGGTCCCCATCTCCAAGCCCACTATTCTATCTATGCTCCAACAAAGCCACACACACTTTCAGCTAGGACTCTACCCTCTGCTTGAACTCTCCACCCCCTCCATTTCACTAAGCCCCATGCTTCCCATTCTTTATGTTTCATCTCAAAGTCTCTGCTCACTTCCAGAAGTTTCTCTTTCACCCCCACCAAGACAGGAGCTCCTCCCTGTGGGCATCTAGGAGAGGTGTGTTGGGATTGTGTGCCTCCCTAACAGGACCTTTAAGAAGGGTTAGGTCTGATTTATCTTTGTAATGCCAGCATTTACCATAAGGCCAAGTGTATAATACATGTATGAAATGTATATGGATTGGAGGATGGATGGATGGATGGGTGGATGAATGGGAGAGTAGTTGTACAGATGGGTGGGTGACAATATGAGGGGTTGGGTGGATTGTGTAGACAATGATTGTGTAGTCCATTTCAGGATTTGGAACACCTTCTCTGATGAGAGTCAACATAGCGCAAGGTCTTGGGGTCACCAAATCTCAACATCTCTGGTTAGAATACTTTTTGAAACAAACCTAGTTTTGATATTTGAACTATTTTCTAACAACTCTCCTAGCTAGTCTAGGTCATTTCTCCAGAGGCCTATTCCTGAGGCTCTAAAAGTCTATCTCTTCTTTAATGGAATTTCCAGGTTCTTGAACCCCATATTTCAAACCCTTCTTAGGTGATAATTCCCCTGAGCTTACACTTGGGGTGCATGGAAGAGAAGATTGTTCAGGGATCCTCAGGGAATGTCTATACATTCTCAAGGATGAGTAGGGGTAACACCAGGAGACATGGTCCAATACAGAGTCATTCACTAGAAGTCACTCCTTGTCATTCATCTGTTCAATAGATATTTATTGAGCACCTACAATATGCCAGGAAATCCTGGGCATACAACAGCAAGTAAAAGAAATAGAAAAAAAAAATCTTCACCTCCTGGAATTTATAATCTAACTGTAGGCAACAGAGGTAAATAAATAAGCATTATGGTATGTTTGATAGAAATTTACAGCAAAAAAAACTTGGGAAAAGAGAAAAATAGGCACTTAAATGTGCTGTCTCTTAGACATCTAGACAAAGAAGTAGTCAGGCAGTTGAATACAAGCCCCATGTTCAGGGGTCTGATGGAGTATGTGTGATGGCATATTGGATGAGGGATTCTCCCCATTTCCACACTTCCCTGTGCACTCGTGGACACCCATGGTACAATGCCAAAGGCCAAGGACCATAACTTACAGTTGTTAGTTATGGTAAGCAGTGTAAGGTAAGAGTTGGGGAATATGGATTCATATCTCACCCTCTCTTCCTAGCTGTAGACCTCAAGCAAGTCATGGATCTGCCCCATTCCTCCCTTTCTCCTGAACCCTAAAGATAATCCCAATACCACAGGTTTGTTATAAAGTTAAGTGGAGCAGCTTGACATGGTGCCTAGTGTCTGGGAAGAGATTAGGAGGAATCAACCGCAATTGTGTTTAGTTTCAGCCCTACCACTTACTAAGTCAGTGACTATTGACTTAGTCCAAATTGCTTCCTTTTCTTTTCTGTCTCACTATGGCTCCTACAAGGACAGGGTCCTATAGTTGAGCCTTTCATTTCTTGGAGTCTTTGGGAAGCAGCCACCTTGTGGAGGGAGCGGTTGCCAAGAAGTTGCCAAAACAACTTCGGCCTCAGGAGTAAGCAGGTGAACCTGGGCTGACAGTGCTAAATTATGGAAGCAGACAATGACTCTGTCATCTTCCCTGATTCCATTTCCCTGGTGCCCCCCTCCACCCCCACACGACCTTGTCTTCTCCAATGCCTCTAGCCTTCTTAGTGCTCCTAGCTTCTGTCCCACACCCTGCACTTGGCAAAGGCTCCTTAGCCCAAGGAGCCAACTCTTTCTAGTAACTGATGAGGCTGAAAGTGTCCCTTTAGGACATTGTGGAAATGCCCTTAACCACAGCTCTGATTAACTGCACTGCAAGCCCAGGAGAAAGAACATGCTGGCTTGGTCCAAGCTGCTGATTTGATGGCAAACTGGGCTGCCAGCATTTGCGCATGAGAGCTTCGGGCTTTCCTCCAGTTCCCCAGGCCCCTCACAGTCCCTAGTGGGCCCCATGGAGTTGAGTGCTTTGATCGCATGCTGCCCAAACTTCCTGAAGAATCGCCTCACTCTCTATCCTAAAGCCTTAGCCTCAGCCTAACGCTACTCAGTGTAGAAAAGTGCTGTGAGCCTGCCACCAAATCTTCTGATCCTATCAGGGCCCACAGAGAAAGCCTTTCAGGGGCTCTGGGCAAGATTCCTTGAGAAGCAAGTGTCAGGAGGCACATGGAGGTTCTCAGGACATAGACAGGGTCTTCCATGCTAGCAGCAGTATGCAGCGCCTCATTGTCCCCTTTCCTAAGCCCAGCCCTGCCCAGTCTCCCATGAAGCTCTCTGGAGTAGACAAGCCCTCTTTTGCAATATGGGTGCAGCGTGCATGGTTGGTCACCCAGCTAGGACAGGGGGAAGAGGCTTAACTGCTCACTCACCTTGGCCCGCCCTCCTGCTCACTGCTCCTTGGCCCTCCTTTCAAAATTTCTGTGCCTTTCCTTCCCAGAAAGCTGTCTTCACATTGGCTCTGGGAGCCCTGAGGGGTTGGTTTTCTTCTCTCTGCTAATTGCTTTCATCTCCCTCGTCCTCTTTCATCTTGCAGTGTTTTGTTGGCAGCTCTTGTCTCTCAGGCTCAGTGGATTTAAGTGTTTTTAAAATTTGTTTTGTGGTTCTTTAAGTGAAGCTCCCAGAACAAATTAATTTAATCTTTGAAGTTAAGTGATGCTATCTTCAACATTTATTTTCTATATTCTGGCTTTAGACAAATAAATACATAAATATAAATATGGGTGAAGCATCTCCCTAACCTGAAATTTCAAAATCTAAAATACTTCAAAATATGAAACTTTTGAACACTGAAACTCCCACCAGAACCTCTTGTAATAGGTCACTGTCAAAGGGCAGACACACTACAAAACAAATACTGCATAAATCCTCGAAGGGCTGTGTGTGTGTATGTGTGTGTGTGTGGTGAACAAGAAACATAAACAAGTCCACATTTGTGTTTGGACTTAAGTTCCACCCTCGAGATCTTATTATATATGCAAACATCCTGAAACTGGAATCTGAAACATTTCTGGTCCCCAGTATTTTGGCTAAGGGATACTCAGCCTGTATGCAAATAGTTTGCTTAATATGTTGCCATAAACTACCTCAAACTCTTAGAAGCACAAACTCAGAAACATAGTAGTAAACATAGTAGTAGGGTTCTACAGGCTAAAGGCTAGTCTTCCCAGAGGGTCACCTCTTAAAGCCAGAAGCACCAGTTCTGTTGATGGAAATGCACAAGAGGGAGAGCCTGATTTGTGCAGAAGGTGATCTCATGCTAATCAAGGCTTCCTGCCCCTGGCAGCAGGAACTGAGAGCTACAGGTCACATGGGGCAAAGCTAGTTCTGCCCCAGGCTGTCTGATGCCCTCCACACTTGCAGGGTTCCAGGTGGCAGCCTGCGTGCGGGGGGGGGGCGTGCGCAGTGGTGATGGAATGGGACGTGGGAAGTGGGGCCCAGAATCTTCCAGGACTCATCATCTGTCTGGTTCCATCTCTACCATCTCAGAGGACACACCTTCTGCTTGGCCTGAATACTTGGTCCTTCCCTAAGGTTGCGGGGCCAATGGGAAAGTTTATTGCCAAGTTTGTTGCTCAAGGCCAACAGTTCTCTTCCCATGCTGAGGTTGAATGTGAAGAAGAGGAGACAATGGCTTACGAGTCCTCCAGAATAGAGTAGGAGAGGGTTGATCCTCTACGCTACATTCTGATCTCGCCTCGCTGCTGCGCAAGCCCATGAGGCGCTCCAGTCTCATCTTGTCTGCCTCTGGTACAGGCTTTATTTTTCAGTCATTCTCTCCCCTAAGCAGGACAGAAAGCAATGATGGAACTTAGGTGTGGCAAGGTCAAGCTCAGGGTGCCAAATTAAAGGAGGCGCCCAACAGTGGGCTCAGGCAAGTCTGAGAATAAGGTCCTTGCCCTTCTTGCCACAGAGACTTTCTCCTTTGTGTAGCCCCCACAGAGCTCTGTGGCCCCCCAGCCCCAATCCTGAGCATGAGGCCCAATGGCCAGCCTCAGTGAGTGTGAAAACCCCCTTTCCTGGGGATATACACCCCAAACTCCTCTCGCCTCAGTGGCCCCTGATGCTCCATGGTCTTAAGTCATTCCTGGCTGCTCTATGACAGGCAGACACTTTGGAATCCCACCTCTCCTCTAGCAAGCCCCTACCCTAGTGCGAGGGTGAAGGAAACAAGAAAAGATGCGTTTCTTTCCCTCCAACATTTCATTCCTTTCCTGCAGTCCTGGTGAGAGGCACCAGTCCCTACCATCCCCCACCCCTGGATATTGACAGCTCTGCTGTTGGAAAGTTCTTCCTTATAAGGACAGCTGGTTGAGAAGCAAACTCCACCTTTCCTCACCTGACTAAAAACAAGTCTGTACTGAAGACTGTTTGGAGAGAACCATAATTGTATTGCCTTGGAGTAACTACTAACAAAGTATTTCCACATAAATATCCCTGGGGGTCTACTCTTTAAAAAAAAAAAAAAAAAGGTAAAACTGCATTGCAATTAACACAAGCTATTTACATACAAACTGTTGCAGAAAGCCTAAAAAACACATTCACTTTTAAAGAGGTTAAAGGAAAAAAGTTCCAATCTCACTTTCTCAGATCTTAGCCTGAACAAATCTTTTTACCTAAGGCTTTGATAAGAATGAATTCAATTTTGTACAGATATGCCCTTTTGGAATTCAGGTTATGTGAGGTCCAAGTGGAAGAACTCAGAAGTACTCTGGGCACCCCACTCTCTGAAAACCCTATCCGGGATAGGCGACTCTATCCTGGATGAGCACCCCCATCCCTCCCAGCCTCTTTGTCTAGCAAGGCACCAAGATTAGCCCTGCAGAGAAGCCCTCTCCTCTGGTACTCTGAGCAAGGGCAAGGTCAGAAGGTTTTAGAGACGGAGGGAGGCTGTAGCGCCTGGAGGAGAAGAGGTGTAGGACAGAAGGACCCGGAAAAGGAACAGCCTCTCAGAAGGAAGGAGCCTTTCCACCTGACACTTCCAGGCATGATTCAGATAGGACCTGGGGAAAGGGGTGCTTGGGACCCGGCAGGAGTTTCCGTGCTTCTAGACTGTTGACTTCAGTAAGGATTTTCTTCTCGGGTTTCCAAAGATGTTCTCAAATGATGATTCCATCAGTCTTGGCGGCTGACCACACAGGTTGTGGCCAGAAGACATTGATGGGCCCTGTAACACTCTGGCAGGAAAGGGAGAAAAAAACAATCAAAGAGAAAGTTTGCATGGGCAAGGATTTTTTAAGACACCATTATTGCCCCACTTTGTAGTGTCTGCTACGTCACAGGCACAAGTTAAGTGTTTATACATGAACTCCTCATACAAACCACTGAGGCAGATATTATTCATCATTCTCATTTCGTGAAGAAACTGAAGCACAGAGTTTAAGTGACTTGCCCAAAGTCACACAGTTCCCAAGTAGCACAGGGAGTGTATGGAAAGGCTTGACACTAAGTGAAAAGGAAGATAGAAGCTGGCCTGTGGCGTCACACCAAGGAGAGAATGCTGCTCTGGCGGGCTGCAGGCCTGGGTGATGTGGAGAAGCTGCTAGGACAGAGGCCTTCAGCAGTGGGGGAAGACGCTATTTGCGAGTGTTGGCTATGGAATAGAGCAAGTGACCATGGCCCTCAGCTCAGGGGAATGCTGGGAGTGGGCAAGGCCTTCCAGGGCCTGCAGCACTAGGGAGGAGCAGAGAGGGGAGGCAAGGCAGGGCTGCAGATGGGGTGCTGCAGGGAGAAAAGGTGAGGCTACGGGGCTGGGGAGATAGCTCAGTAGAATAAGCACTTGCCTGGCAAGCTCAAGGGCCTGAGTTCA
>NDGN011429569.1:0-16249 GCA_002564285.1 Tympanoctomys barrerae | reverse complement strand
CCTGTCTCTAGCTTTCATTCACCACCACATTCTTCTTGAACATCCACCTACCCAAGAGACATCGTAGCAGCAACTGGCATGTCATGACATGCAGCCCATATTCGAAACACCATGCTATGGTATTTAGTTCACCCATTTACCCATAAAGCATCAACAGGAAACATATAGCAATTTTTTGATAAACACATCTAGTCTTTTAGTTTTTTCCTGAGGAACCAGGTATTGAACTCAGGACCTTGTGCTTGCCAGGCAGACACTTCTGCCGCTGAGCTATCTCCCCCTACATTTAGTCTTAATTCTGTCAGATCTCCAAATCTAGTTGAGACATAATTATATGCTCATTACAGAAATACTATTTGGTGTGTACAAAATACTTTAGTGCCCTGAACCAGGTTTTCACAGTGAGAAGACCTCATTCACATGATGAAGATGCTTTTTTTTTTTTTGACAATATATTGATTTTACAAGGCATTTTGTGACATTATTTTTATACCCTTCTGCATACCGCAGCCTCAGCTTCTGGTATCTCCTGTCTCATGGAAAACCTTTTAGGCCAAGAGAATCAGCAGAAAATCAGTATGTACATAATTGCTTGAATATCTATTTCCCCAGGTCTTGGTTTCTTTGCCTTTCTGTGCAAGTTACAGGATGATTATGCGTGAACAAAACAGAAGATACATACTGACAGGAAACAAAAGCCCCTTAAACCGCGGAGATTTCCTCCCTGCATAAACCTGCCATTTGTTAAGCAGTTGCTCTCTGTTCCAAAGGGAAGCTGGCAAAATCTGATGCAAACATTCTCCAACCACAGCAGGAGGAATAACTGAGGGAAACGCCTCTTTAAAAGGAGTGTAAAAAGAAATGAAAGATCTACCCAGGGACTTGTTCCACCTGAGGTAGTGCCATTGTACAAAACGTTGCTGAGCTTTCTGTCTTTAAGTGTAATGCTCATGAAGAGAAGTGACATTTTAATTTGAGAAAACACCTTTAATTGAATGTGTAAATAAGATGTTGCAAGAAAAATGGTATGCACTTTCTCCCTGCGTATGCTGAAATCCTCAAGATATAAAATTATTCCCCATGGAACAAGGCAAAGAAAGTTTCCCAGAATGCGTTTTATCATCACACAAGCTTTGTGCGGTCTCAAAGGACTCTGAGCTTGAGATGGAACTTTAAGTCTCCATCATTTTGTGTCCATGGTCGATGGTTCCCAGCCTCACCTCCCTCCTGTCCAATTAGAAAAGTAAACCTAAGCTGTTGTCCATTGTAGATATGTAAAGATCAACTGAAGTGAGCTGTTGCAAAGCTCAAAATAAGAATTAACTGTCATTATTTATATAATTAGCATGCTTTGCTGAACATAACTTAAGGTGACACGTATTTTACTCTGTAAAACCTAAGCCCCTCCATGGACTTATGTGGCTATTTCTTGCTTTGCTAGTAATTTCCTTCTAAACAACATCTCTGAGTTTCAAAGGCATAAAACTGCTTATTTCCTGAAAAGTCTCACTACATAACACTTTACATTCTTGCTATTAAGTTTTGACCTACCTAGGATATGAGCTTCCTCAACCCATGGGCTGCTGAGCTTAATTTTCATTCTAGTATTTAAAAACTCACACCAATTGCTTGTCCGATTTTCTTTCACACTTCCTCTTCCTAACTAATAAGAAGAACTGTGCCATTTGTTGCAGTGGTTTTTCTATTTCGCTGCCTTATTTTATTCTTGAATTATTTCAGTGCTGGAGTTTTCTGGATTTAGTCAGCTCGTGTAATTAGTCAGTTGGAACCACTTGGTTTTCATGTTTCCCCTTTCTCTACTTAAAACATTTTTTGAAAAATAAAATTAACACTAAAGTTTGATAATAAAAACTTTAAAGAGTTACTCTCACATAGTGTCTCTTTGACACTAGGAGAGTTCTGAAAGGTTCCATTAATACAATGTTTTGTAAATAGACTAAGACCTAATTTGGAATGAATGTATGGGAGACTATTGTTATTTGACGTTTGCTCTCTATCAGTGGTACAGGAGCAGGAATTCAATTTCCCCTCTAAGACAACGAGGAGCTTATTTTGTAGGATGACAACAGTTCAGTATGTCTTTTCTCCGACTAAATCATTCAGAACATGATTTTTCAAAACTTCTTTCTAATTTCTTTGGTGCTATAAAGAGTGATCTATGGGGTCCCAAATATGATGTCACACTATAGAAAGGCTGCAATTATTCTTGTTTTGAATTAGTTTTTTATTATTTCTTTAGATTCTGCTATGTTTTCACGTTCACATATAGAGGTTTCCTTATTTCTTTAATGTTTTCTAAAGTATCTGATTTTTTAAGTGCAACAGATACAAAATAGAATCATACATCAGAACTAGTACAGAGTCAAGCAATTAGCATTACAATGCCTCCACTTGCAGAGCCTGTACTCCTTAAAACTTTTCCAAAGGAGTTATTTTATTTGAGATTTCCCCAGCCCACGTGCACATGACAAAGTAATAAAGAGTTAGGAGTAAGCTCCAGATTCAAGTTCACAGAGAAGGTGAGACCTTGAGTAGGAGGTGTCAGATCTCTGGAAGACTTCAGGAAAGCTCACTAGGCTGCTGTATGTTTTATTCACATGGAGGAGGAGTAATTGTTTTTGTCATTACAGGCAAAACTAAAGATCCTCTAAAATGTTTGATTTAGCGTTAAATTACAAGCCAGGTTTTTCTAAGGCCACCATGCCATCCTCATAAAACAAACAACTTTTAAAACTATGGAAATAAACTTATTAAAGCTAACTTTATTAGAAAAATCTACAGCAAAATCACAATGCCATATACTTAATAACCACTGGAAAGGCTGCAGTAAAAAGACAGACAATGACAAGTATTGGCAAATAGGAGAAAAACTGGGAGATTGTTGACTACCAGTGGGCATATAAAATAGTAAAACCAACTTGAAAAGTCATTTGCTGTGATGATCTCTTAAAAATATCAACTTAAAGAGGGCCGGCTACATAGCTCAGTGGATTAAAGCCCCTGCTTAGGCAGATGTAGAAATTGGGGTTCTATCCCAAGTGTGTCGTTCTGGCCCCACCCCCAGCATGCAATGGGGCACATGCCTGTAATCCCAGATCTTGGGAGACTGAAAACAGGATCACTACAAGTCTGATCTGTGTAGTGAGACACTGTTGACCTTGTACTAAATACATAATAACGCGCGCACACACACACAGACAAACACACACATATATAAACAAGATATGATCTCACAACTACACTTTCAGGGTTTTCGCCTGAGAAACATAAAATTCTGTCTGCATACTTCTCTACAAATGTTGTTCTTAGCATTATTCATAATATTCAAACATTGGAAACAACCTAGCTGCCCAACAACCTGTGAACGGAAAGATAAAACACGGCAGAGCTATGTAATGAAATGCTGGTTTGAAACAAAAAGGAACACACCACAGATACGTACCACAACATGGGCCAACCTCAAAAACATGTCCAGCGAGAAAAGTTGTAGGCAAGAGGCCAAATTAAACCACAATTTAATCTCCAGAGCTGTGCAGGATAGAGCTAGGAAGACAGAAATGAGGTTCCTGGCTGGAAGGTGAGCGATACAGACAGACGGTGAGAGATCTGGATCAACAGCTAATGTCAACGAGGGCTGTACCATCATGATGAAAGTATTCTAAAACGGAGTCATCCTGATGGTTGTATAGCTCAGTAAAATTAAGGAGCGATAATTGAGCTGGAAAGCATGAATTATAGGGTGTATAAAATGTGTCTAGAAAAATTATTTTTAAAAAGTTACGAAGGACAGTGTCAGCATCTATGACCAGGTTCCTTTATATCACCAATAAATAGGACTTGGATGATCTTAAAAGTGGTAAGCAAAGGTTAAAGTGTGTACTGGAAACGCAGCAGCGAGACACAAGTCTCAGCAGTTTCTCCTGCGGTTCCCTAGTTCTTCAAAACAGCAGGTGAATCCCAGTTTGTTCAATCTGTCTATGTCATGATCTCTAATACTCAGTGATAAAAAACAAAATATAAGTGATGTACAATTTCCAATCTATTTTTTAAAAGGATTAAAAATGAGCAAGATATGCAATAGATAGATAGATAGATATATGCATATAATATATATTATATATATGGATAGATCCATTGAGATATGAAGATTTTTGCATTAAGTTATCTACTATCCATACTTCTCTGTCAGAAGATTGTCTATTTCTGGGACTCATGGAGTATTTGTTTACTAAAGTCAAGGTAAGAAGTTTATTTATCAAAATGCATTTATGGAAATAGAGCTCTGAATTATTTTTACATATCTATAAAACAGTTTAATTACTTCAAATGTTCAACAACTGGATTTTTTTGTCTGACACTTTAGTGCAATATAAATGTCAATGGGAAGGTCAAATTTTTTTCGTTTTGTTTTGTTTTTCTGGCAAAATGTGAATACATGATACAGAAGAGTTAAGAAGAAAAGCAGACAAAGTGTTAGTTTCCAAAGGAGTAAAACAAAGACATCTTGTCCCTCACAGAACACAGATCAAGGTTGCTGTTGTTTTTTCGCTCAAATGATCGTAACTCCAGAGCCACCAGAAAATAAATAATCAAAGCCACTGAAGGCATTTCTCCATGGCTTCTAAAGTAATGTGTGGAGAAAAAAAAATTTTAAAAAGTCATTTCACTAGGAGGATGGCCTGAAAAATTAACTGTAACAGCAAAAGAAAAAATAAGTTTGAATAGGGACCTGTCCTATTTGTTACATTTGGAGAACTCTCATGATGCTTTGCCAGACGCTGCTGATGAAAATGTCCAGGAAGAATAATCTGCATCCACCTTCAGTGATACAGAAGGATCCACAGCACAGATTTATAATCCCCACGTAGGAGCTGGAGAACAACCACTGCCGCTGTTCTCTTCGGGAAACAGGCCCTGGTTGGTATTCTGTGTTCATTTTTCTCAAACTGAACTTGCCCACTGAAAGCAGTAAGGTTGCATTTGTGTGTTCTCTCCTGCCCTTTCCACAGTAAGAAGACCTTGATTTTCAGGAAACTGTTGGTACAGTGAAGGAGGTTAGAATTATAATCCCATCTACTGGGCCTGTGAGCCATCTATCACCTCTTCATACTGTCCTGATGGAAAAGAAGTGAGGGTCAGTGAATTTAACAAGGTGTGGGCTTGAAGTGGACAGAAAAACAAAATTCTGAAGCTTATAAAGGACAATCCTTGACCTGACACTGTTAAAATATTTTAAAAAGGATACAAATCACAATTTTCTTTTCCATTTGTACCATTACTCTCAGTATTTAAGAAAAAGAGCAAAAACTGCATTTGAGCATATTGAGAAAATTTGCTCATTGGCCAGGTTCTTTCACTAAAGCCTTATAAAATGTGTGCAAGGGATCACACATGTGATCACTTATTAATTAGAATCAGACAGAATTTCAGCATCAAATGTGCTCCCAAACAAGTGAAGAATTTAGGAAAATTACTTAGAGACATTATGGCTTAGATGCATCATCTGTCACAAGATGACAGCAGTTTCTTGCACAATTGATTCATATACATATATTGCACAAAAAATAAATGTACAGATATTTAAAGGAAAAGCATTTTATAAAGTAAAATTGTCATTCTTATTTAAAAAACAGAGAAGGTCTCCTTTTCACTCCTTAGTTTACTAAAGGATGAAAGCCAGAGTAAGTCCTCTAGGAAATGACTAGGTTCTGGTTTACATTTCTTACATTATAGGGGTGATAAAGGCTGATCTGCAGACAGGACAAGTACAAAGTCCTATGGCCTAGGTTGGAGTTTGAAGAGTCTCATTAATCATGATCCATTGTGTTATAGGTTCTGTAAACACTGCCAAAGCATCAAGCACAGCCCTTCTCTTTGTGACATCTTTCCAACCTAACCCCAGGAAGCCTTTGAGATTTCCTTAAATGACTGGATTTCATTTCAGTCATTAGTTAACCCTGCCTAGTGGGTGACTCTGAATCCCACCAGGCAGAAGTAAGGGGATATGTATTCAAACAGTTCAGACATGGCTTGTCCCAGTCACATAACCATTAAGAGCCGTAGGGGGGCTTTCCTTTCTCAGGATAAGTCAAGTTGTTTATGCGAATCACATAATATTCCACATTTATTTGCTTTTGGAAACTAATGCTGAGAACTTATAGTGAAGCAAAGAATGCTAACAATCCTTCCTGTGGCTCTGTTGGGTGGGATTACAAAGAAAGTTCCTAATGAATCCTAAATTCTTTGACATAGCCTTTTATGTAGGAACGGGCTATTTTGACATAAATAAGAGACCAGGCCACCTCCGATACTCTAGATTCAAATAGTCTAAAGTTGGCCAGGTCTAAATATAAAAGGTTGTCCCTTGTATTTTACTTAAAATTTGCTTCCAAAGTCTTTAACATTTCAATTCCTAAATATTTTATCAGTTCATTACTAATATTTTATTAATATAAATAAAATAAAATAATTTTAATATAAATAAAATTTCTGCTTGGAAATGTTTGAATACAAACCTTTCAGCTAGAATTTAGCTTTGTTTATCTTTTAAAGCTATCATAGAAAAGACTCCAAAAGAATTAATGTTAACAACAGCATTTTAATGATTGCATAGATGGAATTTCTACATGATATATACATGGTTATTTATATACAATTAATTTGAAGTTTCAATTGCAGAATATGCCAATGCCCAATTTTCAAGTTCCTTTTTTTCGCAAGATTCAGATATTGAATCATATTGAATAAAAACACTAGTTTTCTGAACTGCTTTTCTTTCCTTTAATCCTTTCCATTTATATATATTCTAGGTATACTCACAGTGATGGTTAAGAATGTTATCATAAGGCAAAGTTTAGGGGGCTGGGGAGATGGCTCAGTAGAATAAGCACTTCCCTAGCAAGTGCAAGGGTCTGAGTTCAACCCCTGGTTCTGCCAAAAAAAAAGGCTAAGTTTAGAAATTTCATATAAATGTTACTTGTTTAATGCCATTCAACACTTCTTTCATATTTCAAAGGAGTGAGATTCCATCTAAGCAATTATTAGAAACAATAATAATATACGTGCATACCTAAGTAATTTCAGTGGATGAGTCATAAGAAGACATAGATTTGAAAATGCCAAGATGTTTATATCATGGACTAAATAATATGAATTACAGCTATGAAATTTTCTCCTGCCTCCTGCATATCATAATATAATGTTGTCATTATTTTCATACCAAGTCACATTAATAAAGATATGTTTCCTATCACTCTTGGATCTTGTTTATTTCTCAGTAATTTTATTGTTCCCTGTGTACTTTTCAAAATAAAAATTTATCCTGATGTAATAGGTTTTTCTAGTTTTCTTTGACAACATGTGCATGGTACCTATATTTTGCCATTAGATCATTATGTCTTCCCCAAGCCTTACTCTATTCTAGCCACTGCATTTAGAGATAGTAAATATGGCAGCAATAATACTAACTGTAAGGTAAATTACTGCAGAGGATTCTGGTAACAAGCTGACACTGCAAAGCAATTATAAAAGTGCTAAATTAGGACAAACACAAAATTATATGGAAGAACCTTGAATAGACAACTAACACAGCCTTTTAAAATTTCTGATATTATGTAGAATATTGCAGAAAATTTCAAATTGGTTCATATTGTACTTGGAATATAGCTGTGTAGAAAGGGAAAAAGAGGGAGGGAGGGATACACCTTCAGGTAGAATTTAGAAAAGTGAGCTTTATATTGACAGATATGAAGAGTCATTGAAGGTTTTTAAATAGGACAGTGATATCATCCAATTTATGCTTTTCCTATTGAACTCCACCAATATGAAAACGAATGTAGGTTTATTCCAATAAATCTAGCTAGGATTGACCAACAGGTCATATCTGGCAGGACTTAGGAGAGCTTCTGATAAGGTATAATTGCAAGTATAAGGCAGAATATGTCATGTTTCTGGCTTAGTTAATGTAAGCAGCGTATACCAATGGGTAACCCTATGCACATGTGGTAATGTACCATATGGAATGTTCTAGAAAGAGCCAATAGCGCTATTATGATTTGGTTGTAAAATGAGCCCCAACAGTTTCATGTGTTCAAAGTTTCCACTTTTGAAGTCGCTTGGATTATGGGAACAGCAACCTGATGAAGGGATTAATCCAATCATGAGTTTACAGCTGAACGTGATTTTAGGGGGTAGATTCTGGTTAAAGAAGAGAAGTCAGTGGAAGGATAACCTGGCCCCTTTCCCTCCTGCTGGGTTTTTCCATCTTGTTTTTACTTCTAGTCACCGTGATTTGAACAGCTTCTCCTTCTGGAGTCCCCTTCCAGTGTGTTATTGCCTTGGAGCCAAACAAACGTGAATTTTGAACCAAAACATCATTTTTCCTTTAAGTGGTGCATGTCAGGTATTTGTTCCAGTAATGAAAAACAAACTAATACAAACACAATCATAGAAGTGATTATAATTTGGAGACTACTTTGAAATGACCCTAAAATCACATGCAGTTAAATTAAGCATTGTAGAAGCAAATGATGAGTTAATCATTCCATTTTTGTAACAATTGAGTTATAATTGTGCACACCTAAAACGAATGATCATTTTTTTCATATAGTAATTGAGGAGAAACTCTTTGTATACCACTAAGTTTTGAAAATAGAATGTGTGAGGTGGAAGCAACTGTTACAGCAGAGTAACATGTAATATTCTGAAATGCTCCACAAAGAGTCACACATAAGCTCCAGGAGAGGGGGAAATGTGGAAACATTTAAAGTAAGGATGTGACTCACAGGAAGAGAGCCAATCTGAAAACTCACAGAAACATTAAGGAGAAGATCAAGAAACAAACCACCATGATGGGAAGTAATGGTTGGGAAAGCAGATGGTTTGTAACATCTCATTCTTAGAGGATAAGATGAGCCAAGATTCTGCCTTTTCTCAATAAGAAGTTACAAATTTTCTACCTCTTTTCTCTTAGGAATAGTTTCATCTGTAATTTACCTTTACTCAATTTTGGGTTCTTTCCCCCGTACTGTTGTGGTATTGTCCTCATCCTCCACATCTCCATTTTCTGAAATGCCTGCTTAGGCAAATGCATGGACCAGGGTTCGATCTCCAGTACCACACGATGTGTTGGTCCCACCCTGGTGCATTGAACAGGTGACCCAGACCAGGCATGGCGATGCATGCCTGTAATCCCAGTGCTGGGGAGGCTGAAGACAGGAGGATCACTACAAGGTCAAGCTGCATAGTGAGACCCTGTAGACCCAGTACTAAATACATTAAAATAAATAAATTAATTTTTTTCTTTTTTAAAGAATGCAAAATAGTGATATATAAAAATCAAATGCTGGAGAGGCTGTGGGGAAAAAGGAAACCTTCTCCACTGTTGGTGGGAGTGAAGGCTGGTATAACCATTATAGAAAGCAGTATGGAGATTCCTCAAAAAGCTGGGATTGAAGGTCTCATTCAAACCAGTTCTTCCCCTCCTAGATCTTTTTCCAAAACAACTGAAATCATCATACCACAGTGAGATACTTGCAGCCATGTTTATAGTAGTGCAATTTGTCATAGCTAAATCTTGAAAACAACCCAAAAACTCACCAACTGAAGACCGGATTAATTTCTATTATGCTAGGCTGTGATTTTTTAGATAGAACCTCCTCCATGTTAACTTTTCTAGTCCTATAAAAATTATCAGAAGTAAGCATCATGGAATTTGTATCTATTTGAGCTCAGGTTTTATGCACTTAGAGATACCTACAAAGCCTCTAGAAACAGACTAGAATCTCCAGTTGTCTTGGTTTTCTAGTGGAAAGCAGAATACCTGCTGTTATACTGCACAAGGTGTAGATGTTCAGGAAACAATTACTGGCAATCAGGCCTCCAACGCATGTGCTGGTCATGTATGCCAGGTATCCGAAATAAAGAGCTGACTAGAAAGTTCTCTTAGCTATGATCCTCAGGGTTTGTTTGGTTGAAACTAAAGGGAAGAACATTAAATTGCTTTAGTTGACAATAACGGTAAGTATGTATCTGATAAACCCAGCAATTATTGTCCAACTGCAAATTACTGGTTTGCTTTTATTCTAGATCTAATCTTTTTTAAACAAGTACCTGCCAATTTCATTAACAATCTACAGCTTGTCAAAGTGACAAATTATTCCAGCAGTACTTCTCTTCTGATTCCAAGACAAATTATAATTTTCAAGCATGTCATTTCTATACTTTTACTTTACTATGAATTTACAGGACAATTAAAAACTGAAGGTGCAAATCAATCACTTCTGAATAATTAAATAAATTATAAAATGTCTAAATTTCAGCAAAGGCAATAGCGAAGGAGTGAAAAGGTTGCTGATCGTGTTTGCCATATATACTATATATTGATTTAATAAGGTTTTTCCCTAACTTCAGTTATGTTTACCAGCCTACAGCCCAACATCCATTGGGCCTCTCAGCTGTAACTTCAGTCTTTTACATTAATATCTACTTGTAGATCAAAAATCTGTTTTATTGGTTGTCTATTGATAAAACTGAATTATTTTGAAAGTTCCCAAATCCTTATTAAACATTAGTAACGTACAAGTGGAAACAACATGAAGAAAATAAATGAAAGAGAAAAATATTTCTCCTGATAAGATAGATACATTTGTGTTAACCATATCTTCCTTTATGATCTTCCAGCTTATCTTTTCAGCTAGTTAATTAATTCCAGAGACTCTCATCAGTAGTGATGTCAGTGGGGGGAAGATAGGAGGGAAGACAGAATGGGGAGGCTTCTAGACTAGATTCCTTAAATGATTTTTACTTTTAACCATTCGGTCTACTTATATGACTAGAGCAGGAAATTTTTCTGTTGAAGAAAATTTTCAGGAGCTAAGAATTTTTGAAGCCACTAAGTAAACTCTCTTGATCCAGCTACTTCTGGCCTGTATAGAATATATATCTGATATCAACACAGCCTATATTTTTCCTTCTTCCATAGAAGGACTTTCTAGACATATGCAATCTCTCATCAGTGCCTGACATTGCTTCAGAATGCTTCTTAATCCAGAATTTTATAAAAGTAACCCAGTTGGTCAGTATTGAGATGTCAGTTTTAGCCAAAGTATTATTATACTTCTAGAAGTTTCCTAGGTATTTTCCTTTCCAACTATAGGTTTACATGTAGATGGGCATAAGAACATTTTGACTTCCAGTGGTCTGCCAAAGCTGGAAGTCTAAACATTAATTGTGGTGTCTCAATGTCTCTCACATTAATCTATTGCCACTTCCCCTCAAACATTAATTTATATTTTTTTCTTCTTTTTTTGGCAGAACCAGGGATTGAACTCAGGCCCTTGCGCTTGCCAGGGAAGCACTTATTCCACTGAGCCATCTCCCTGGCCCCAATTTACATTTCTTATAAAGTGGTTTTCCAAGAAAAAAAATCTTGTATAAGCCATGGAATATGTTATTACTTTTAGATACATGGAAAATGCCAGATATGGTGTAATAGCTAAGCAAAATATCACAGAAGTACTGTAATAGAAGATAGTCCTGTCTGATTTAGTGTAACCCAGCACGTCCCACATTTGTTTGGCTGCAGGCAATTTTTATAGAATAATGCTTCACATGTAAAAATGCTCTAATAACTGTCTTTTCAATTTATTGCATTCTAGAACTCCAGAATCACTTTCCTAAAATTGTATGATCAAGCATGTTTTTCTACTCTTTAAAAACTCCTAATGGACTCATAGTTGCAGTAGAATAAGTCCAAGCTCCTGATCAAAGAATTCAGACACTGAAATGTCCTCTTTATCCTATCTCTGTTAGTTGTACAAAGATTAAGTTTGGAGAACCTGTTTTCTTTGCCTGAAGTGAGTAGTTTATGAATGAGCTGGTCACCTCAGTCCTGTGTCTTTCTGAATACCATTCAATAGCTCTTGATATCTTTGTTCACCTTGGTATCTAACATTCTTGAATCTTGGTCTTTCTATAAACCAAAGTTTATTTAATGTGGGCTCCAAGAACACTGTATAGTGTTCCTCCTACTTGCTTCACATTACTACAGCTACATTATCATTCCTGTGGATATTTCACACTGAACACTTCCCCTTCCTGCTGCATCCCATCACTTGCATGGTCTCATTATCTCTGATGTTCTAGTACAGGGTTTCTCAGCTTAGGTACTGTTGATATACGGTGTGAGTTGACTTCTTATGGTGTCTTTCATCATAACATTGTAGAATATTTAGCAGCATCCTGGTCTCCACTCACAGCTTATCAGCATGCAGCTATCAGTCATGCTAATAAAAAATAACTACAGAATTGCCAAAGATCTACCTGAGTCAGAAGGAACTGGATTTGCCCCAGGTCAAGAACAATAGACCCCTCTAGAATAAATCTTTCCGTTTTCCTCATCTTGATCCCACACCCATCAGATAGCCAAAGGACTCAGCATAAATATATTATTCTTATTTGCCCTCTTAATGGATTCATTGTAGTTGACAAGGTGAGGGTAAGTATCAAACATTTCTAAATGTTGAGAATCAGGAAATTTTGTAAGCATTATTTTATAAGTTTATTTATTTATTTATTTATTTATTTCCATTTGTGTGTTTGGTACAGGGTCTCACTATGTAGATCAGACTCCTGGTGATCCTTGTGTTTGCAGCCTTTCTAGCGCTGGATTACACGCATGTGCCACCAAGTCTGGACTCAGTGCCCAACCCAACCTTCCTCCCCAGGGGAGGGTCCCATGTGGCATGTGGGGCTGGAGATGGAGTCCCAGATGCTGCGCTTGCCAAAGCAGGCACTTTGTCCAATGAGCTATCTCTCTAGCCCTTATTTTCTAATTTTGGATTTGTCAAAGTCCAAACTGAGGAATCAGGATAAATCTTTTCCATTGAAACTTTAGCTGGAAACTCTACCTGTACTGCTCATTTCTAGGATTTTGTGATTCAAAAGCTGTCTATTGTTTTGTGTTCTCTCCAGTGTACAGATTCGGTGACGTGAATATGCAGTAGAACCATTAAGACTTGTAAACTATATTGATTTGTCTTTTTCTTTGTGTTTTTCTGTGTGTGTGTGTGTGTGTGTGTGTGTGTTTCTTTCATTAATGATACATAGCAATTATCTCCAAAGAGTTTTTTGATTCCTTCAGGGAAAAAAACCCTCATATTTTAGACATTTTCTTTTATCCTTCTGAAAAAAAAATCTCATATTTTATTTCTTACAAAGCATTGTCTTGTGAAATGAAGGCTCATCAAAGTCATAATTACATTTCATTTGTCTGCACTGTGCCGTCTGTCATCTGTACACATCCGAGCCTGATCTATTAGTTCTGTATTTACATGATGACGCACCAATCTCCTGGGGTTCCTTGGTGAATACAAGACATCTTTGGCACCCTTGCTTTTAATCTTCTAGAAGAGAAAAGATTTCTTATAACCTCCTAGCTGCCCTCAAGCCAAAATATGATGGGTGTTTTATATTTATATTTGTAAAAAAAATTCAAAGCTGACTTTTACCACCGTGCCTGATATTTATCCACATATTTCCTCTGCAATAGCAATCTCTGTACTTTGTTCACAAATGCCCACCTTCTATCTCAGAAGGAAGAGATGCAGTGAAGAGGTCCAAATGCAAAGAGGTCCAAATATGGGTTAAAGATCTTCACCTGGTCTTTACATCAATCATCTTGGCATTTTTAAACTCCCTTCTCAAGTACTGAGCTTACAATGAGAAAACAACTTCTCTCATAGAGCTCAATTGTTTTAAGAAAATTAGTTAATTGGGAGAGAATTTGTGGATGCAAAGGTTTTTCTCTACATGAGCCTCTGATATTTAATTAGGTGTACAGGGTGTACAGGGTCTTACTGCATAATCAGACTCATAGTGGTCCTCCTGTTTACAGCCTCTCAAGTGCTGGGATTACAGGTGCACACCACCAAACCCAGTTTCAATCACCATCTCAGTGCGCCCCAGGAGTGGTGCCGGCACAGCTGACCTGGGGTTCGAACTCCCGCCCCATGCACCTGCTTGCAGGCACTTTAATCCACTGAGCTATTTGGCTGGCTCTCTGATATTTAATTAGAAATTACAATGGACATTTGTTCACTTGGGATTGTGCAGCATGGCATATTATTTGGAACCAGAAGGGTTCTTAATCTTGGACCCATATAGAAGGCTTCAGTCAACAAATTTGGAAAGCCTAGCAAAATGGCATTAGTAATTGGCATTTTTAAGAGAAACACAATGATGTCACAAATGAAATGGTTAAGAATGTTTTCTCTTCCTCCAGTTTAATTCTTCAAGATCAGACTAAGATTGTATAGTTAGTGGTAGACACTTTTCATTTTGCTCCAGCAAATGTTCAGATGTAATTTTAATCTGAACACAAAATCATGGCAAAAGAATTGGGGTAGAGTAAGCTCTTCATCCCTCCTTTCTGCTTCCATTACAATTTTCATGTTGCCTATTGACGCTGTGTATAAAGACATTAAATATGTCTTCACAGGTATGCTAAGATATCTTGTGTTTTACATTCATTAGAATAAAACAGTGTTAACTGTATTTCCCATTTGCCTCAACAATTCTCAGCCTTAGAAATAAATATATTGATTCTCCATTTCTCCCATCTTAGAATTAGAATGTCGTACTTACCTCTGGAGTTTGCTTAACTATGTCTAGTTGAATGCGTTCTTTCAAGAATGCCTAAAATTTTGAAAGCAACTGCAAAGCTTGAACATGAGTGATCTTTGAAGAATATGTAGACCAACCAGAAATATTTAGCAAACCTTTCAAAAAATGTGTATTCCGGAGAGCACTCAGACATACCCAGGAAAATTGCTGAACATGGGTAGCATCACTTTGCATTTTAATATGCTCCATCAAAGGAATTTTCCTATAAAATAATGCTTTTAGTGACTACCTTAAGAAATAACTCCCAAATTCCAAATGTTTCACTGGGTGTCTATGAAAATTCATCTGAATGCTTCTCTTTCTTCACATTTTGCATCCAATTTCATGCATATACTCAGAACAGAAAAGGAACCTTCCTCTTTTCCTGGCCCTACAAATGTAGGCAAGTACCACTATACCTTGCCAAGGTCATTGGAAATACTTTTAAGCTTGCTTCTTGTTTTGCCTCTGTTCTCCTTCAGTCTGTCTCAGTAGAGCTGGTAAGAAATTCTCCCTTAACTTCAAGTAAAATTCCTCAGAAGCTTAGATCACTTCAGGGGCTTCCTGCCTAGAGTAGAGGTCAAAGTCAGTACAAGAGCCCCAAGCCCTTGTGCTGTGGGTGCGGGGCTCACTTCCCACAGTGCCTGGTGCTTCCTCCTTGCCACTTCCTGTGCATTCACCAGCATTCTGTGCTCTTCTTCAGCATGATGAAGTACCTCCCACCGCTTGTCCTCCAAATGCCCTGTCCTGCTCCCAGTTATCTGCCCAGTTTCTTTTCTACTTTTGTTTCTCCAAATCTTTATATAAAATTCTCCAAGGATTTTCCTGACAATGCTATTTAAAGTGGAATTGTTCCATGTCTCACCTCTTTTTCTTTTTCTTTTTTTTTTTTTGTCTCCCTCAAATTTATCACTATCTATCATTGTAGACACTATCCTTATTTTATTTACTGAAGTATCTTCCTCTATCATTGATAAGGGAACATTTTTTAAAATAAACTTGATTGGTTTATTACTGTATCCCAGTTTCAACTATAGTAAAACATGATAGAGTCTCAATAAATATTTGTTGAATGAAATGAGTGAATTATTATCTNATGGTAACAACCCAGCACTACAAGCACTCTTATCTTTATTGACAGATAAAGAAACCAAAGCTTATAAAAAGATAAATAAATAACTCATTCAATACCCCGCAGCTTGTAAAATGCTGGGCAGACATTTCCTCTGGTGTTAAAATAGCTCTCATTCCCACGCTGTGGCAATGGTCCTTAAAGATTCTCTTGGTTCCACTTTTTTATTCTTCAAATCAGAGAAGGCTTTCACCCAAAATCACAGCATCAGAATGAAAGAGGAGTGAGGGACCCAGCTGTAGGTTTGGTGGACAGAACGGCTCAGCTCTTTCTGCCCTCTTCTGAGACCCTTACACATCCACAGTCTCCACAGTCTCCCTTTCGGAGTTTCTCATCGCAAAAGCCAGGCAAATTTTTCTGAACATAATGCACACATCTCCCCACTCTTGAACATCCCTTGCACAGATTTGAAACAATCATCCTTGTCTCCTCGCA